>JAWPHD010018475.1:0-39729 GCA_037043455.1 Cyrtodaria siliqua | reverse complement strand
CCATCTAACTTACATTTATATATGAAGTATTTTGCATGCAAAATTAATTTATTTAAAACAATATCATATTGACTAGACCCAAATATGATTTCTTTTATAGTCCATTCCGGTGGATTATTATATTATTATCATTGCAAGTAATCTTAAAAATATCCCAAAATGTTTTAATATATTTACATTCCCAAAATAAATGTGTAATGGTTTCTGGAGACTCTGTACAAAAGCTACAAGAATTATCATTTTTTATCTTCATTTTTGTCAAAAGGATGTTTGTAGCAGTAATTCTATGGTTTATTTTTGCCTGAAACCATTGTTACCTGGTGTCTTTTGTACATTTGATAGGTATTTTGAATAAGTCCTTCCATTCTCTGTCTATATTTAAACCATATTGCCCCCATTTGGCTATAGATGTTGGATGTACATTTGATTTATTAAGTATATCATAAATGGAACGACAGCCTTTCTGTGAGCTTGTTATAAGGGACACTACTGATGGGCAAACTGGATTTTCTAAATTAATGGCAAGATGAGAGAAATTTTGTTTTTGAAGGTAGTCCCGTATTGCTGCAGTCATACCTTCATATTCTAAAAAATGTGACTTTGCAGCAAACTTTTCGATAAATAGTGTAAAAGAGAGAAGATTACCATTGTTATCCATTATATCATTAATAAATAAAATACCTTTATCATACCATCTTTTATAAAAAGCACATGATCTTCCAATCTTAATGTTATTATTGTACCATAATGGTTGTGTTAAGAAATCTTTCATTGTTTTCATTTATCTTCCTTTATTTGGATATTAATATTTTAATTTGAACGCAATCATATATAAAAATAAAAATTGCCAGATATCAGCTCCCTTCCCGAGTTGCCTTTCGACTACAAGTTTCTTTACAATGACAGCAATTTTGGATTAAAACAGATAAAAATAATATAATTTCACACAATTTTATATCGGCACGAGTTTCTATACAAGCCCCATCCCCCAACCCCACCCCACATTCTTTTAGCCTTGTTTTCTGATGGTATATACTAGCTTTATAATTTATTATTCTCTGAAAAATCGAATAGTCGAGCTGCGCTGTTCTCCGACAGCTCTTGTTTTACTTTTATAATTAGTACACTCGAATATAAATGTTGATACGCTTACTGCTATTATAATTGTTACACCTGATTTAATTTTGAATTCACTGTTCTTGCAGGTCTGACATGGATATTTGGTTTCCTGGCTGTTGATGGCGCTCAAATCGTCTTCCATTATCTATTCGCAATTTTCAACGCTCTCCAGGGCTTCTTTATATTTCTGCTGTTTACCGTCAGGGAAAAACAGGTACCTACACCTTTATTATATTGTTTAAACTAGTTACATTGACAAAGCATTGATTTACGTTAGTTGCTTAATGTATTGTTACAATTTCACATGTGGATATTTTTTTCTCTCACAAAAATCATTTTATTCTTTTCTTTCACGATTATTCTTAGCGTATTATTTTTAGCGTTTTAAACTTTAGTATGCAAGCATTATCTGGACTGCATATGTATGAATACATGCACCGATTGGTAAACCCGTATAAGGATAAAACTGTTCTTTTATCCTTGTAAATGTTGGTTGTGTTGCTTCTGTTCATCCGTTTTGCTTCTGTTCATCCTTGTAAATGCTGGTTGTTTTGCTTCTGTTTATCTTTGTAAATTCTGGTTTTTTTTATCCTTGTAAATGTTGGTTGTTTTGCTTCTGTTTATCCTTGTAAATACTGGTTGTTTTGCTTCTGTTTATCCGTTTTGCTTCCGTTTATTCTTGTAAATATTGGTTGTTTTGCTTCTGTTTATCCGTTTTGCTTCCGTTTATTCTTGTAAATATTGGTTGTTTTGCTTCTGTTTATTCTTGTAAATATTGGTTGTTTTGCTTCTGTTTATCCTTTTAAATGTTGGTTGTTTTGCTTATGTTTATCCATTGTAAAGTTTGGTTGTTTTGCTTTGTTTATCCTTGTAAATGTTGGTTGTTTTGTTTCTGTGTATCCTTGTAAATGTTGCTGGTTGTTTTGCTTCTGTTTATCCTTGTAAAGGTTGGTTGTTTTGCTTCTGTATATCCTTGTAAATGCTAGTTGTTTTGCTTTGTTTATCCTTGTAAATGTTGGTGGTTGTTTTGCTTCTGTTTATCCTTGTAAACGTTGGTTGTTTTGCTTCTGTATATCCTTGTAAATGCTAGTTGTTTTGCTTTGTTTATCAATGTAAATGTTGGTTGTTTTGCTTCTATTTATCCTTGTAAAAGTTGGTTGTTTTACTTCTGTTCATTCTAGTAAATGTTGGTTGTTTTGCTTCTGTTTATCCGTGTAAATGTTGGTTGTTTTGCTTCTGTTTATCCTTGTAAATGCTGGTTGTTTGCTTTTGTTTATTCTTGTAAATGCTGGTTGTTTTGCTTCTGTTTATCCTTTTGAATATTGTTTGTTTTGCTTCTGTTTATAAATGTAAATGTTGGTTGTTTTGCTTCTGTTTATCCTTGTAAATGTTGGTTGTTTTGCTTCTGTTTATCAATGTAAATGTTGGTTGTTTTGCTTCTGTTTATCCTTGTAAATGTTGGTTGTTTTGCTTCTGTTTATCAATGTAAATGTTGGTTGTTTTGCTTCTGTTTATCCTTGTAAATGCAGGTTGTTTGCTTTTGTTTATTCTGGTAAATGCTGGTTGTTTGCTTTTGTTTATTCTTGTAAATGCTGGTTGTTTTGCTTCTGTTTATCAATGTAAATGTTGGTTGTTTTGCTTCTCTTTATCAATGTAAATGTTGGTTGTTTTGCTTCTGTTTATCCTTGTAAATGCTGGTTGTTTTGCTTCTGTTTATCAATGTAAATGTTGGTTGTTTTGCTTCTGTTTATCAATGTAAATGTTGGGTGTTTTGCTTCTGTTTATCCTTGTAAATGCTGGTTGTTTTGCTTCTGTTTATCAATGTAAATGTTGGTTGTTTTGCTTCTGTTTATCCTTGTAAATGCTGGTTGTTTGCTTTTGTTTATTCTTGTAAATGCTGGTTGTTTTGCTTCTGTTTATTCTTGTAAATGATGTTTTTTTCTTCTGTTTATTCTTGTAAATGCTGGTTGTTTTGCTTCTGTTTATTCTTGTAAATGTTGGTTGTTTTGCTTTTGTTTATTCTTGTAAATGCTGGTTGTTTTGCTTCTGTTTATCCTTGTAAATGCTGGTTGTTTGCTTTTGTTTATTCTTGTAAATGCTGGTTGTTTTGCTTCTGTTTATCCTTGTAAATGTTGGTTGTTTTGCTTCTGTTTATCAATGTAAATGTTGGTTGTTTTGCTTCTGTTTATCCTTGTTAATGTTGGTTGTTTTGCTTCAGTTTATTCTTGTAAATGCTGTTTTTTTTCTTCTGTTTATTCTTGTAAATGCTGTTTTTTTTGCTTCTATTTATCCTTGTAAATGTTGGTTGTTTTGCTTCAGTTTATTCTTGTAAATGCTGGTTGTTTTGCTTCTGTTTATCCTTGTAAATGTTGGTTGCTTTGCTTCAGTTTATTCTTGTAAATGTTGGTTGTTTTGCTTCTGTTTATTAATGTAAATGTTGGTTGTTTTGCTTCTGTTTATCCTTGTAAATGCAGGTTGATTGCTTTTGTTTATTCTTGTAAATGCTGGTTGTTTTGCTTCTGTTTATCCTTGTAAATGTTGGTTGTTTTGCTTCTGTTTCTTCTTGTAAATGTGGTTGTTTTGCTTCAGTTTTTTCTTGTAAATGCTGGGTTTTTTTCTTCTGTTTATTCTTGTAAATGCTGGTTGTTTTGCTTCAGTTTTTTCTTGTAAATGCTGTTTTTTTTCTTCTGTTTATTCTTGTAAATGCTGGGTTTTTTGCTTCTATTTATCCTTGTAAATGTTGGTTGTTTTGCTTCAGTTTATTCCTGTAAATGCTGGTTGTTTTGCTTCTATTTATTCTTGTAAATGTTGGTTGTTTTGCTTCTGCTTATCCTTGTAAATGTTGGTTCTTTTGCTTCTATTTATTCTTGTAAATGCTGGTTGTTTTGCTTCTATTTATCCTTGTAAATGTTGGTTATTTTGCTTCTGCTTATCCTTGTAAATGTTGGTTGTTTTGCTTCTATTTATTCTTGTAAATGCTGGTTGTTTTGCTTCTGCTTATCCTTGTAAATGTTGGTTGTTTTGCTTCTCTTTATTCTTGTAAATGTTGGTTCTTTTGCTTCTGCTTATCCTTGTAAATGTTGGTTGTTTTGCTTCTATTTATTCTTGTAAATGCTGGTTGGTTTGCTTCTGCTTATCCTTGTAAATGTTGGTTGTTTTGCTTCTATTTATTCTTGTAAATGCTGGTTGTTTTTCTTCTGTTTATTCTTGTAAATATTGGTTGTTTTGCTTCTCTTTATTCTTGTAAATGTTGGTTGTTTTGCTTCTATTTATCCTTGTAAATGTTGGTTCTTTTGCTTCTGCTTATCCTTGTAAATGTTGGTTGTTTTGCTTCTATTTATTCTTGTAAATGCTGGTTGTTTTTCTTCTGTTTATTCTTGTAAATATTGGTTGTTTTGCTTCTCTTTATTCTTGTAAATGTTGGTTGTTTTGCTTCTATTTATCCTTGTAAATGTTGGTTGTTTTGCTTCTGTTTATTCTTGTAAATGCTGGTTGTTTTGCTTCTGTTTATCAATGTAAATGTTGGTTGTTTTGCTTCTGTTTATCAATGTAAATGTTGGTTGTTTTGCTTCTGTTTATCCTTGTAAATGCTGGTTGTTTGCTTTTGTTTATTCTTGTAAATGCTGGTTGTTTTGCTTCTGTTTATCCTTGTAAATGTTGGTTGTTTTGCTTGAGTTTTGTTCTTGTAAATGCTGCATTTTTTTCTTCTGTTTATTCTTGTAAATGCTGGTTGTTTTGCTTTTGTTTATTGTTGTAAATGCTGGGTTTTTTGCTTCTATTTATTGTTGTAAATGTTGGTTGTTTTGCTTCTATTTATTCTTGTAAATGCTGGTTGTTTTTCTTCTGTTTATTCTTGTAAATATTGGTTGTTTTGCTTCTCTTTATTCTTGTAAATGTTGGTTGTTTTGCTTCTGTTTATCCTTGTAAATGTTGGTTGTTTTGCTTCTATTTATTCTTGTAAATGCTGGTTGTTTTGCTTCTATTTATTCTTGTAAATGTTGGTTGTTTTTCTTCTGCTTATTCTTGTAAATGCTGGTTGTTTTGCTTCTGTTTATCAATGTAAATGCTGGTTGTTTTGCTTCTGTTTATCCTTGTAAATGTTGGTTGTTTTGCTTCTGTTTATTCTTGTAAATGCTGGTTGTTTTGCTTCTGTTTATCAATGTAAATGTTGGTTGTTTTGCTTCTGTTTATTGTTGTAAATGTTGGTTGTTTTGCTTCTATTTATTCTTGTAAATGCTGGGTTTTTTGCTTCTATTTATTCTTGTAAATGTTGGTTGTTTTGCTTCTATTTATTCTTGTAAATGTTGGTTGTTTTGCTTCTGTTTATTCTTGTAAATATTGGTTGTTTTGCTTCTGTTTATTCTTGTAAATGTTGGTTGTTTTGCTTCTGTTTATCCTTGTAAATGTTGGTTGTTTTGCTTCTATTTATTCTTGTAAATGCTGGTTGTTTTGCTTCTGTTTATTCTTGTAAATGTTGGTTGTTTTTCTTCTGTTTATTCTTGTAAATGCTGGTTGTTTTGCTTCTGTTTATCAATGTAAATGTGGGTTGTTTTGCTTCTGTTTATCCTTGTAAATGTTGGTTGTTTTGCTTCTGTTTATCAATGTAAATGTTGGTTGTTTTGCTTCTGTTTATCCTTGTAAATGCGGGTTGTTTGCTTTTGTTTATTCTTGTTAATGCTGGTTGTTTTGCTTCTGTTTATCCTTGTAAATGTTGGTTGTTTTGCTTCAGTTTTGTTCTTGTAAATGCTGCTTTTTTTTCTTCTGTTTATTCTTGTAAATGCTGGTTGTTTTGCTTCTGTTTATTGTTGTAAATGTTGGTTGTTTTGCTTCTGTTTATTCTTGTAAATGCTGGGTTTTTTTGCTTCTATTTATTCTTGTAAATGTTGGTTGTTTTGCTTCTATTTATTCTTGTAAATGCTGGTTGTTTTTCTTCTGTTTATTCTTGTAAATATTGGTTGTTTTGCTTCTCTTTATTCTTGTAAATGTTGGTTGTTTTGCTTCTGTTTATCCTTGAAAATGTTGGTTGTTTTGCTTCTGTTTGTCCTTGTAAATGCTGGTTGTTTTGCTTCTGTTTATCCTTGTAAATGTTGGTTGTTTTGCTTCAGTTTATTCTTGTAAATGCTGGTTGTTTGCTTCTGTTTATCCTTGTAAATGCTGGTTGTTTGCTTTTGTTTATTCTTGTAAATGCTGGTTGTTTTGCTTCTGTTTATCCTTGTAAATGCTGGTTGTTTTGCTTCTGTTTATCAATGTAAATGTTGGTTGTTTTGCTTCTGTTTATTCTTGTAAATGCTGGTTGTTTTGCTTCTGTTTATCCTTGTAAATGTTGGTTGTTTTGCTTCAGTTTATTCTTGTAAATGCTGGTTGTTTGCTTTTGTTTTTTCTTGTAAATGCTGGTTGTTTTGCTTCTGTTTATCCTTGTAAATGTTGGTTGTTTTGCTTCTGTTTATCCTTGTAAATGCTGGTTGTTTTCTTTTGTTTATTCTTGTAAATGTTGGTTGTTTTGCTTCAGTTTTTTCTTGTAAATGCTGGGTTTTTTGCTTCTGTTTATCCTTGTAAATGTTGGTTGTTTTGCTTCTATTTATCCTTGTAAATGTTGGTTGTTTTGCTTCTGCTTATCCTTGTAAATGTTGGTTGTTTTGCTTCTATTTATTCTTGTAAATGCTGGTTGTTTTGCTTCTGCTTATCCTTGTAAATGTTGGTTGTTTTGCTTCTATTTATCCTTGTAAATGTTGGTTCTTTTGCTTCTGCTTATCCTTGTAAATGTTGGTTGTTTTGCTTCTATTTATTCTTGTAAATGCTGGTTGTTTTGCTTCTGCTTATCCTTGTAAATGTTGGTTGTTTGGCTTCTATTTATTCTTGTAAATGCTGGTTGTTTTTCTTCTGTTTATTCTTGTAAATATTGGTTGTTTTGCTTCTCTTTATTCTTGTAAATGTTGGTTGTTTTGCTTCTATTTATCCTTGTAAATGTTGGTTCTTTGGCTTCTGCTTATCCTTGTAAATGTTGGTTGTTTTGCTTCTATTTATTCTTGTAAATGCTAGTTGTTTTCCTTCTGTTTATTCTTGTAAATATTGGTTGTTTTGCTTCTCTTTATTCTTGTAAATGTTGGTTGTTTTGCTTCTGTTTATCTTTATGAATGTTGGTTGTTTTGCTTCTGTTTATTCTTGTAAATGTTGGTTGTTTTGCTTCTGTTTATCAATGTAAATGTTGGTTGTTTTGCTTCTGTTTATCAATGTAAATGTTGGTTGTTTTGCTTCTGTTTATCCTTGTAAATGCTGGTTGTTTGCTTAAATGCTGGTTGTTTTGCTTCTGTTTATCAATGTAAATGTTGGTTGTTTTGCTTCTGTTTATCCTTGTAAATGCTGGTTGTTTGCTTTTGTTTATTCTTGTAAATGCTGGTTGTTTTGCTTCTGTTTATCCTTGTAAATGTTGGTTGTTTTGCTTCTGTTTATCCTTGTAAATGTTGGTTGTTTGCTTTTGTTTATTCTTGTAAATGCTGGTTGTTTTGCTTCTGTTTATCCTTGTAAATGTTGGTTGTTTGCTTCTGTTTATCCTTGTAAATGTTGGTTGTTTTGCTTCTGTTTATCAATGTAAATGTTGGTTGTTTTGCTTCTGTTTATCCTTGTAAATGCTGGTTGTTTGCTTTTGTTTATTCTTGTAAATGCTGGTTGTTTTGCTTCTGTTTATCCTTGTAAATGTTGGTTGTTTTGCTTGAGTTTTGTTCTTGTAAATGCTGCTTTTTTTTCTTCTGTTTATTCTTGTAAATGCTGGTTATTTAGCTTCTGTTTATTGTTGTAAATGCTGGTTTTTTGCTTCTATTTATGTTGTAAATGTTGGTTGTTTTGCTTCTATTTATTCTTGTAAATGCTGGTTGTTTTTCTTCTGTTTATTCTTGTAAATATTGGTTGTTTTGCTTCTCTTTATTCTTGTAAATGTTGGTTGTTTTGCTTCTGTTTATCCTTGTAAATGTTGGTTGTTTAGCTTCTATTTATTCTTGTAAATGCTGGTTGTTTTGCTTCTATTTATCTTGTAAATGTTGGTTGTTTTTCTTCTGTTTATTCTTGTAAATGCTGGTTGTTTTGCTTCTGTTTATCAATGTAAATGTTGGTTGTTTTGCTTCTGTTTATCCTTGTAAATGTTGGTTGTTTTGCTTCTGTTTATTCTTGTAATGCTGGTTGTTTTGCTTCTGTTTATCAATGTAAATGCTGGTTGTTTTGCTTCTATTTATTCTTGTAAATGTTGGTTGTTTTTCTTCTGTTTATTCTTGTAAATGCTGGTTGTTTTGCTTCTGTTTATCAATGTAAATGTTGGTTGTTTTGCTTCTGTTTATCCTTGTAAATGTTGGTTGTTTTGCTTCTGTTTATTCTTGTAAATGCTGGTTGTTTTGCTTCTGTTTATCAATGTAAATGCTGGTTGTTTTGCTTCTATTTATTCTTGTAAATGTTGGTTGTTTTTCTTCTGTTTATTCTTGTAAATGCTGGTTGTTTTGCTTCTGTTTATCAATGTAAATGTTGGTTGTTTTGCTTCTGTTTATCCTTGTAAATGTTGGTTGTTTTGCTTCTGTTTATCCTTGTAAATGCTGGTTGTTTGCTTTTGTTTATTCTTGTAAATGCTGGTTGTTTTGCTTCTGTTTATCCTTGTAAATGTTGGTTGTTTTGCTTGAGTTTTGTTCTTGTAAATGCTGCTTTTTTTTCTTCTGTTTATTCTTGTAAATGCTGGTTATTTAGCTTCTGTTTATTGTTGTAAATGCTGGGTTTTTTGCTTCTATTTATTGTTGTAAATGTTGGTTGTTTTGCTTCTATTTATTCTTGTAAATGCTGGTTGTTTTTCTTCTGTTTATTCTTGTAAATATTGGTTGTTTTGCTTCTCTTTATTCTTGTAAATGTTGGTTGTTTTGCTTCTGTTTATCCTTGTAAATGTTGGTGTTTAGCTTCTATTTATTCTTGTAAATGCTGGTTGTTTTGCTTCTATTTATTCTTGTAAATGTTGGTTGTTTTTCTTCTGTTTATTCTTGTAAATGCTGGTTGTTTTGCTTCTGTTTATCATGTAAATGTTGGTTGTTTTGCTTCTGTTTATCCTTGTAAATGTTGGTTGTTTTGCTTCTGTTATTCTTGTAAATGCTGGTTGTTTTGCTTCTGTTTATCAATGTAAATGCTGGTTGTTTTGCTTCTATTTATTCTTGTAAATGTTGGTTGTTTTTCTTCTGTTATTCTTGTAAATGCTGTTGTTTTGCTTCTGTTTATCAATGTAAATGTTGGTTGTTTGCTTCTGTTTATCCTTGTAATGTTGGTTGTTTTGCTTCTGTTTATTCTTGTAAATGCTGGTTGTTTTGCTTCTGTTTATCAATGTAAATGTTGGTTGTTTTGCTTCTGTTTATCCTTGTAAATGCTGGTTGTTTGCTTTTGTTTATTCTTGTAAATGCTGGTTGTTTTGCTTCTGTTTATCGTTGAAATGTTGGTTGTTTTGCTTCAGTTTGTTCTTGTAAATGCTGCTTTTTTTTCCTTCTGTTTTATTCTTGTAAATGCTGGTTGTTTTGCTTCTGTTTATCAATGTAAATGTTGGTTGTTTTGCTTCTGTTTATCCTTGTAAATGCTGGTTGTTTGCTTTTGTTTATTCTTGTAAATGCTGGTTGTTTTGCTTCTGTTTATCGTTGTAAATGTTGGTTGTTTTGCTTCAGTTTTGTTCTTGTAAATGCTGCTTTTTTTTCTTCTGTTTATTCTTGTAAATGCTGGTTGTTTTGCTTCTGTTTATTGTTGTAAATGTTGGTTGTTTAGCTTCTATTTATCTTGTAAATGCTGGGTTTTTTGCTTCTATTTATTCTTGTAAATGTTGGTTGTTTTGCTTCTATTTATTCTTGTAAATGTTGGTTGTTTTGCTTTTGTTTATTCTTGTAAATATTGGTTGTTTTGCTTCTGTTTATTCTTGTAAATGTTGGTTGTTTTGCTTCTGTTTATCCTTGTAAATATTGGTGTTTTGCTTCTGTTTATTCTTGTAAATGTTGTTGTTTTGCTTCTGTTTATCCTTGTAAATGTTGGTTGTTTTGCTTCTGTTTATCCTTGTAAATGCTGGTTGTTTTCTTTTGTTTATTCTTGTAAATGCTGGTTGTTTGCTTCTGTTGTCCTTGTAAATGCTTGTGTTTTGCTTCTGTTTATCAATGTAAATGTTGGTTGTTTTGCTTCTGTTTATCCTTGTAAATGCTGGTTGTTTGCTTTTGTTTATTCTTGTAAATGCTGGTTGTTTTGCTTCTGTTATCTTGTAAATGTTGGTTGTTTGCTTCAATTTATTCTTGTAAATGCTGTTTTTGTTTCTTCTGTTTATCTTGTAAATGCTGGTTGTTTGCTTCTATTTATTCTTGTAAATGTTGGTTGTTTTGCTTCTGTTTATTCTTGTAAATGCCTGGTTGTTTTGCTTCTGTTTATCTTGTAAATGTTGGTTGTTTTGCTTCTGTTTATCCTTGTAAATGTTGGTTGTTTTGCTTCTATTGCTTCTTGTAAATGCTGGTTGTTTTGCTTCTGTTTATTCTTGTAAATGATGGTTGTTTTACTTCTGTTTATCCTTGTAAATGTTGGTTCTTTTGCTTCTGTTTATCCTTGTAAATGTTTGGTTCTTTTGCTTCTATTGATTCTTGTAAATGCTGGTTGTTTTGATTCTGTTTATTCTTGTAAATGTTGGTTCTTTGCTTCTGCTTATCCTTGTAAATGCTGGTTGTTGTGCTTCTGTTTATTCTTGTAAATGTTGGTTGTTTTGCTTCTATTTATTCTTGTAAATGTTGGTTGTTTTGCTTCTGTTTATTCTTGTAAATGCTGGTTGTTTGCTTCTATTTATTCTTGTAAATGTTGGTTGTTTTGCTTCTGTTTATTCTTGTAAATGCTGGTTGTTTTGCTTCTGTTTATCCTTGTAAATGTTGGTTGTTTTGCTTCTATTTATTCTTGTAAATGTTGGTTGTTTTGAATGCGTGTTTCTGGTGGTCTGTCCCCCGTGTGGATGTCGGGAGATAGAATACAACCACTGCAATCTCACAAACACACCATCATATGCAGAGAGGTAGGACTCCCCCCATTCATATTAATTTTGTCATTTTTGTCTCGCCCAACATATCTCAACAACCGCTGCTCGAATATTTCTCTGATTCTTTCTCAGATGCTTTATTGGGTCAAAGGACATCACGTAATGCCAAAGTTAATGTCATATTTTGCGTTATTTCCCGAAAACTTAACCTTGGTTAGGTAACTTAACCTTGGTTAGGTAAGTGAACCTCAGTTAACTATATGTGATTGCCTTATTTTCTTTGTTTAATACTTGGTCATATGTATTGTTGGCATTGGTATACATTGCTGAATGACAAAAAATGCCAAGGTCAAGGTTATTTACCAAAACTACACCCTGGTTAAACCACTTAACCTCAGTAACTTAACTTCTTATGATTACCTCGCTTTTATTTGTTTCATACTTGGTCATATGAAGTGTTGTGTTTGGTGGACATGATTTAAGCACAAATTTAATAAAAACTTCATATGCGGTTTGCCGCGGTGGGCGAGACACCCTCAGACCGAGGTCTTGTTTACCATGCTAACTCAGGGTCTTTGTCACGTGTATGGAAACGTGGAAACGTGCCTCCATCGTAAATGGAGTGACTACTATATAATTTGCAGCAACTATGCAGTTCTGCAGGTAAGAAGATTCTAGACGCATTCTCCATATTTATTCTTAATGCAAATGGAGGATGAGCCTGGCATGTTCATTCATCTTAGGCGCCATATAACCTAGTATGTGTTGGTGCGCCTTAAAACCCTATTCAATTCTGGTGGTCTGCGCTAGGTTAATTCTATATTTTCTGTTCGACTGTTGATCTACTTTCAGTTTAGCTTTACTCTGAGTCTATAAAGCCACACTGTCTCTATTATTGTTTGATAATGTATTTAAAGAACTATTTCCTGCCTGTTGTAGTTGAGTTGTAGTTGAGGTGAAAATAATTTTCTAAGATAGATGCAATCTGATAAATATGCACACTATGCATAAGAAACTGGTGTTTTTCAACTTTGCGTAAGAAGATGAGGCCTGCCCAATAGAGCGTTTGTACGTAGGCTATATGTGTTCTAATAACCTTGGTCGAAATAATATACATATCATTGTGTAATTCAAATAACGAAGAACTGTGTTGTTATAAATTTACAGCAACTGTATTTATATGACGTCTTCCTAAAGCCCAAAAGGACGGTGACGTTTGATGTTTGTCTTGTCTTGTCTTGTGCCCTCAATGGTTTATTATTCTCTTGTTGCTCTGGCTTCTGCCAAGTCATCGAGTACCTTCTTTGTGAATTTCTAGGCTATTTTTTTTTTGTATTTATATATACACGAGCATCTTTGTTTTACTTATATTGCCTTTTAATGCCGCCTTGTTGGTTACAGAATAGTTCATGGAGGGGACTTCTTTATTTACACTGTCCCGTTTAATTGGGATGAAGTAGGGTAAGTGTGAGGTTTGGTGCACCCTAGAACCTGGTTTAAATCCCCAGCGGCCTTTTTTGCCACTGACCGTTCCAAGGCGGTATCCCTATTGTCAACCCTTTTTGTGTTTGCGACGTCATATGCCTTTATTATTACTATTGCCATTCTTGTTTGTCTTTTTGCGTGTTTTGTGGTTTACTGTGTTCTGTGAAACCTACATTGTTCGATTTTATACTTACTGTTATTATTCGTGCAAAGGAAAGAGAAGTAATTAATGGGGATCACTTTTTATTTTCCGTCTTTAATAATTTGAGCAAATGGTCTGACATGATAATAATATTTCGATTGGTTGTAAATGCTGATTTAAAACTCTAAGTGGATGTATACGACTTGTGTACTATTTCGGTAAACAAATTTGTTTGTGTGTCAAGCGTTTATCAAAACTACTATATCTCCCAAATGCATGTCTATATGGTACAGCGCCTTATTGCGCAATAATCATGGATCTTTCTGCCTACTTTATTGTTAATGAATGTTGTTTATTATATCAGATACGCAATTCCTGGAAGAAACTATGTTGCAAAGAATCCCCATACAAACCGACATCCACGGACAGTCAACCTCGCAAGACGTCTAATGCCTACACGAACAGCACGGGTTTCTCGAAACGCTCTGATAACAATAGCACAAATGGTGAAAATATGGGTTTGCATTGATATATCAATACGAGAAAAATCTAAATCCAAAACTTCTATATTAGCTTTTTAAGGGCATTTTGAATAAAAGCATTTCTATTATCTGGACATTACTTGTATTATGTCTGTATATTGATATATGTGTTTATACTGGTTCTACTTGTATAATTCGTATACAATCACTTTAGATGTGTTTCATTACGTGGTCCGAATATTAACTTTCATACCCCATCCAACCCCTTCTCCAAGAAGCAAAAACGGGGTTGGCTGGAGTATGGAATAAAACATTAATTTCAGCTTTGAAAGTTTGCAAATTGTAAAATTAAAACATTTAATAGGTAATTTTAAACAAGTTATAGCATTTTTTCGTTTTGAAACGTGTTTTATTGTCGAAACATCCGTTATTAAATCCTGCTAATATAAGCTTTCAAATCGCTTAATGGAATTAAGGCGGGACCACTTAATGTGTCGCTGACATGGTTTATAATGTGTTATAAATGCTCACTATATTAACGGATTCTGCTCCAAGTTGGCTAAGCACCAAGAGTTCAATTCGACATTTTAAGGTGGCTGATTTTCCTAACAACATAGAATCCTTCATATGGGTTCAAAGATAAGTAAAAGATGTTTGGTGTTTAGTAAATTTTGAGTAGTATATGCAGGGTGTATAATATGTGTTGGATTGCATAACCTCCAGTTAGGTGGAAATAAAGATGTTGAATGTATTTTATACTGAAAGGAAAAAGAAACGCACAATCAAAAAATTGCCTATACTACACTCTTATACACACCTAATTCCACGTAATATTCGAGATATATCTCAAAGTTTTTTGTATAAAAAGGGGCTACAACTAATTACAGAAAGAACAAGTCATGTAGTTAATATAAGTATACTTTGTTACACACAATTCATAAATGTTGAAGTTTCGCTTGAAAAAGTCAAGCCATTTCAGTGTTGTGTTTAAAGGGACACACGGAAATCTTGATTTTTTAAAAACTCACGGCGTCCCGTTAGTTTTTCTCGTAACTTTCATTTGTTCAGTCATTAATATTAATTGTTAGAATTGTTCAAAGCAAATTGTTTTTACATATTATTGACTTTTGATAATATTGCACCAATAATATATTTTAAAAAACGTGTAGAATAATGAAGGAAATTTAATTCTCAATTTTTTATTTAAATATATGCAAGCATTTTTAAAGTCAAAATGATACAGGATTAATAAATCGCTGTACTAATTATAATGCATGTTACCAAAGCATTGTGGTGTAGTGGTTATAGCGTCTGCCTTGCAGGCGGGAGGTCGTGGGTTCGAGTCCCCTGACCGCGTCATACCAAATACTTTAAAAATGGAGTAGTCACTTGTAACCCTTGCCTGACGAGCAAATAATGGGTAGTGCTACGACTGATTGACCAGTGTCAGAATAATGTGACTGGGGGTATTATGTCTACTACGGCGTGGTATTCCAGTGTGGCAGCACTATAAAGAAACCATTGAGTTTGCTGCTTCAAGTAGACATATCATCACATCACACAACAACACACAGATAAAAGTCCAAACATTGTGCCTATAATCGTCGGGTAGGACGCCTGTCGTAGGTGGAGGGACTATAATCCTTAGAAATACACACACACACTGTAATGCATGATATAAAACTCAAGATTGCCATGTGTCCCTTTAATGTTAAGAGACTGCTTGAGCCAACTGCGTATTCTGTCGATAATGAAACTTTAAAGGGGTAACCATTGTTGTGTTCGATGCTGTCTAAACCTTCTTTCCGAAAGGACATGCCTAATGTCGCCCTGTACCATTCGATTAGCAGTAGCATATTAAACATATAGTATATAGCGGAAATAACCATTATGCGTTTCTTTTACTTTTAAGTATAGTTATCAAAAACGTCTTAGCTTATATTTGTTTATAATGCATTTTCTAAATTTTGTTTATCAGTCTGATTGGCTGATGCATACACATTTGCAATATATACTGAAGCGGAAATAACCATTATGCGTTTCTTTTTCTTTTAAGTATAGTTATCAAAAACGTCTTAGCTTATATTTGTTTATAATGCATTTCCTACATTTTGTTTATCAGTCTGATTGGCTGATGCATACACATTTGCAATATATACTGAAGCGAAAAAGAAACGCAACTCGGAAATTTCCGCTATATATTGTATGTACAATATGCTGCTGTTAATCGAATGGTGCATGGAATGACGGTCAGTTTTCGTTTGTCAGCTTTACACGAAGCTTATGAGGAGAATGCATTTTGATTGTTTTAACTCTACTGCCCGAATGACGAACGGACGACGGACAACACACCGTCATCTCGTAAAGATGATGGCGTATTGTCTGTCGTCCGTTCGTCATCCGTCTGTTAACGTTAGCCTTGTGAATACGATAGGGCCTTAATATTTACATCAATAAAAGTTCGAACAAGCTCGAAAATCAGGTAGTTCGGATTAGTAACCTCAGAGTTATAGCCCTTGTTTTATTGAAAACATGTCATATTTTGCCATGTTAACTCTCTTACACCTTCAGTTTGTATTTGATCTTTTAAATTACCACATTTTGCCAGAATGTTGATCTTAAACGCTCGTACATGTTCAAAAACCTGCTGCGGAACGTCGGTGGTTCTACCCAGGTGCCCGCCCGTGCGCAAAAATTGCTCGGAGGGGCACATGGGGTCTTCCTCCACCAATGGAAGCTGGAAAGTCGCCATATGACCTTAGCTGTTGGTGCGACTATAACATCCAATTCAATCAATCAATCAATCAAAAACCTGCTAGATCGGACTAGTCGCATCAGAGTTAAAAACGCTATATTTTGCTTCGTTAGTTTTCGCTCTTTCATTGTTCATCCGATCTTGACCAACCATGTACAGGATGTTACTATCATTAAAAGCTCAGTAGGGTTCGAAAACTAGACATATCTGACAACAAATAGCAGAGTTAAGGCCATTTAATTACATAAAAATGTTATATACTTTTTTAGCACTCACACATTGTAAATGCTATATACTTTCTTAGCACTCATAAATGCTACATACCTTCTTAGCACTCATAAATGCTATATACTTTCTTAGCACTCATGAATTCTATATACTTTCTTAGCGTTCATTTGCATCTGATACTTGTGAAATACAGCCAGATTGTTGCAATGACAAGTTCGAAGGCCACTAATTATGACAAATGAAAACTTCGAGTTATGGCAATTGATTTATTGAAATTGCAATATTTTGCTTTGTTAAATCTAGTTACATGTACTTCATTTTTAGCTCGACTATTTGAAAAATAAGAGAGCTAATGTAATCACCCCGGCGTCGGCGTCGGCGTGTCCCACATAGAGTTTTGCTTGTAAGCTGTGTTTACAAGTCTATACCTCTTACATTTCTTATCCTAGCACACAACCAAATTTGACCATGGGCTACCTTTTAGCATTATCTTAAGGGCTGCATAAGCAATTTTGGTGTTACCCATGGGCTTTTATGGAATCCAAATTATGGTAAAATGTGTCCCATTTCACATCAAATTTTGCGTGTAAGCTGTGTTTATATCTCTTACATTTCTTGTCCTAGCTGAAATTTGGGAATTGGTTTCGTTATAGTATGCTGTAAAGGGTGGGGTAAGTAATTTTGTCTTCTACAAATTCTGGGCTCCCATGGAACTCAAATTGTGATGGCCCATAAAATGTGCAATAAAGGCAGATCTAGGTTTGCATGTAAGCATGTACATATCTATAATTTTGGTTTGGGATTGCTTATAGCATTATGCATCTTATTCATACTTCACCCATATTGGGGCATGTGCTCCCTCCTCTATCCCCCTCCCCCCAACCTCAACCCCTTCCACCCCTTTTTTTCTTTTACATATTTCTGTATTGTTTTAGTCAATTCTTACACATAGCTTCTCCCCACTCCCCCCACACTGAAAACTCTCTTTTTTTTTGTTTACATATGTCTGTGTTGTTTTTGTCAATTCTTACACATAGTTATGTTGCCCCCTCCCCACCCCCCACTCCCCTCCACACCCTCACCCTCCGCCCACCACTCGAATCTGGAATATTTTTATTTTTATTTTTTGACATATTTCTGTGTTGTTTTGGTCAATTCTTACATAGCTTCTTACACATATATGTTGCCCTCTCCCCCTCACCCACCCCCCAACCCCACAGCCCACTCAATTTTTTTTATTTTTTTTTACATATTTCTGTGTTGTTTTTGTCAATTCTTACACATAACTATGTTGCCCCTCCCCCCTCTCCTTCACGCCCTCCCCACACCACTCGAAATTGGAATATATATATTTATTTATTTGACATATTTCTGTGTTGTTTTGGTCAATTTTTACATAGCTTCTTACACATATATGTGCCCTCCCCCACCACCCACCCCCACTCAAAACATTTTTTTTATTTATTTATTTTTTACATATCTGTGTGTTGTTTTTGTCAATTCTTACACATAGCTATGTTGCCCTCTCCCCCCACCCCCCTCGAACTGGAATATTTTTTATTTTATTTTTATTTTTTTACATATTTCTGTGTTGTTTTGGTCAATTGTTACACATAGCTTCTTACACATATATGTTGCCCCACTTCCTCCGCCCCGCCTTCCCACCCCACCCACCCCACTCGAAACTTTTTTGTGTTGTTTGGTCAATTCTTACACACATATAGCTATGTTGCCCCACCCAACCCCACCCCACCCCACCCCATCGAAACTCTATTTTTTACATATTTCTGTGTTGTTTTGGTCAATTATTACACATATAGCTATGTTGCCCTCCACCCTCAATCCCACCCCCCACACCCACTCGAAACTCATTTTTTTAATTTCTTTACACATATATAGCTATGTTGAATGTTGGATGCGCAACCGCCCTGCCCTCATTGGTTTATGGGCCCCACTCACATGGACCATTATTTAGATATTAATATTTTAATTTGAACGCAATCATTTATATATAAAACAATTTAGATTAAATTCAGATACATAGATGAAATATCAATAAAAAAAATGAATGAGGCCACAATAAAAATTGCCAGACATCAGCTCCCTCCCCGAGTTGCCTTTCGACCACACATTTCTTTAAAATGTCAGCAATTTTGGATTAAAACAGATAAAAATAATAAAAGTTCACATAATATTATATCGGCCCGAGTTTCTATACAAGCTCTATCACCCAACCACACCCACATTGTTTTAGCCTTGTTTTCTGATGGTATATACTAGCTATATAATTTATTATTCACTGAAAAATCGAATAGTCGAGCTGCGCTGTTCTCCGACAGCTCTTGTTTATGTTATATTTACTAAACTTGGGCAGAATGTGTATATCAATGAACGCATACAAAAATAAAAAGTAACCAGCTAAATTTGATCAGAAACAGTTGTACACCCACCCCGCCCTCTACACACACACACACAACCCTCGCACCCGCCCCACGCGTATTTTTCTCAAATATTATTTTTCTAATGAAGTTGTCTTGGCCATACATAGAGGATAGTGTGATCAAATTGAAAACGTAACCAAGTCAGATTTGGTCAAGATGTTCGTGTCACGATAAAAGCTGAAAAAGCAATCATATTTGATTTCCATCCATTTAACCCGATCCCCCCATTATTTTTTGTTTTGTTTTATATGAAGTCACCTCGGTCATAGAAAAAAGCATAGACAAATGAAAACATTTGCCATGTCGGATTAGAAACTAGAGTTATTGAATTATTTAAAATGCTAGACTTTGCTTTTTGAACACGTTGATCAGAAAGCATAAAAGTGGCCGGCTCTTGATTTAATAAAACTAGATATGTTTATATTTGCTTTATTAACACTCTAGGTCAGTCAGTTTTTATCTTTACTAGACTTGAATGTTTAGTTCAATTAATGGTTGGAAAAGTTTGAAAATGACGCCCTTTCTTGATTCCCCTCACATATTATAAGAATCATTGCTAGCCAGTAGATCCTTAACATGCCCTGTTTGGCCTTTTGTTTCAGCTTATTTCTAAACTTCAGTCCGTTAAAAAAACCATATCTGTCCGACTATAAAACGTTTGAAATCCAGTTAACCCTTAGTATTACTGGTTTACAAAATAATGTGCTTACTGGTTTGCAAAATAATGTACTTACTGGTTTACAATGTAATATACTTACTGGTTTACTAAATAATGTACTTACTGGTTTACAAAATATTGTACTTACTGGTTTACAATATAATATACTTACTGGTTTACAAAATAATGTACTTACTGGTTTACACAATAATGTACTTACTGGTTTACAAAATAATGTACTTACTGGTTTACAAAATAATATACTTACTGGTTTATAAAATAAAAAGGATAATGCTTACCCATGTGTGAATAGTGTTTGCTGAATAATTTACTGTGCAATTTATGTTTACTACATGTTAATGTGTAGACTTTCATGCTGTGTAGCAATTTGTTTATTTAAGAATTATGTCCCCTTGTGTGGAATCTCATTGAAAGTGCATTAACAAAAGAGAACTTAGAACTCAAATAATCCTGAATATTTTACATGTAACTTGCAATTTAATAGGTTTACACTTTAATCTAGAGAGTGCTATACTTGAGTAAAAAATACAGACTTGATAAAAGTGTGTATTGATCAATACTCAGCTTATTTATCAAGTATGTATTTATAATTCAAGGGTAGCACTGCCTAGATAAAGGTGTTACCATAAAAAGGTGAAACTGAAAGTTTCATGTAAAAATATTCAAGAGAATTTGAGTTCTAATTGTTTTATCTCTTTCAAATGCAGTCTCAATGGGATTACACAAAAGGAGACATTTACCCTTAACTGTTTAAAAATGTCATATAAAGATAAATGATCTTGCATGCGATGCGAGTACAGTCGTGCGATGATTATATGTTTACTGAACGACTTTAAAAACGAATATTGTTTGTATCTCCTTTGACGAACAGAACATCAAATCAACCATTTTGTTTAAATGTAAATGGTATGGATTTCGTACATCGTGATTTGAATTATGGAAATTTGACTAATATGCTAACAATACGTATGTTATATGAAATTCTAATCATAAAAAGAAAATACCGAAACTACTGAATACATTCGTTTTTAAAGTCGTTCAATATATATACATTATCGACACATGTTTATGTTATATCTAACTGTTACAACGAGATTACTGAGTTGGTCAGATACCACTATTGATTTGGGCCTTCTGATTGGTTGAAAAAGGTATAGGGTCTATTAGGGCATATAGTCAGATTGTAAGGTAGATTCTGATTGGATTGAAATTACCAAATTCATAACAAATCGCCATAAAATATCAAAATATTGTATTTCCATCATAAAACATGTTGATTTAGGATATTTTGACTGAAAATTGCATTTTAATGAATACAATTGTACTGAGAGTATCAGTTTACTCCCCAATTTGCTAGTCCTTTTTGAGTGTCTCTAACACAGTTCTTTAAAAAAAGTTACGTGTTATCATCTGTTCGGATATAGGAATAGGGGTTGTAGGCCAAAGGGATATAATGGAGGCCTTTGGAAAATGCAATTGTGGTATATGACCAGTTGTCACAGGTTGTAAAGTACACTCGGTCTGCGGTGAATTTATTCCCTGTAAAGTACATATGGTCTGCGGTGAATTTATTCCCTGTGTAAAGTACATATGGTCTGTGGTAAATGTATTCCCTGTAAAGTACATATGATTTGCGGTGAATTTATTCTAGGTAAAGTACAGATGGTCTGCGGTGAATTTATTTCCTGTAAAGTACATATGGTCTGCGGTGAATTTATTCCCTGTAACGTACATATGGTCTGCAGTGAATTTATTCCTAGTAAAGTACAGATGGTCTGCGGTGAATTTATTCCCTGTAAAGTACATATGGTCTGCGGTGAATTTATTCCCTGTAAACTACATATGGTCTGCGGTGAATTTATTCCTAGTAAAGTACAGATGGTCTGCGGTGAATTTATTCCCTGTAAAGTACATATTATATGTATTGAATTAATTTGTATATACACTTGTGTCACAATCATGCGCGTGCACTTGCTTAATTAAATTTATACTTTTCTATATATGCGTTGTGGTAAATGTATTCCTTGTAAAGTACATATGGTCTGCGTTGAATTTATTCCCTGTAAACTACATATGGTCTGCGGTGAATTTATTCCTAGAAAATTACATATGGTCTGCGGTGAATGTATTCCCTGTAAAGTACAGATGGTATGCGGTGAATTTATTCCTAGTAAAGTAAATATGGTCTGTGGTGAATTTATTCCCTGTATTATTCCCTGTAAATTACATACGATATGTAGTGAATTCATTCCTGTAAAGTATATATGGTCTTTATTCCTAGTAATGTACATATAGTCTGTGGTGAATGTTTTCCTGTAAAATACATACGGTGTGTTGTATATGTATTCCCTGTAAAGTACATACGACTTGCGGTGACTTCATTCTAGGTAAAGTATAAATTGTCTGTGGTGAATTTATTCCTAGTAAAGTAAATATGGTCTGTGGTGAATTTATTCCCTGTAAATTACATACGATATGTAGTGAATTCATTCCTGTAAAGTACATATGGTCTTTATTCCTAGTAATGTACATATAGTCTGTGGTGAATGTTTTCCTGTAAAATACATACGGTGTGTTGTATATGTATTCCCTGTAAAGTACATACGACTTGCGGTGACTTTATTCTAGGTAAAGTATAAATGGTCTGTGGTGAATTTATTCCTAGTAAAGTACATATGGTCTGCGGTGAATTTATTCCTAGTAAAGTACAAATGATCTGAGTACACAATAAAGTTTACCTGAGGAAATCACACACAAAAAATGGTTAGTAAAATTATGACTGAACAACTTATAAAAATGTCTATGATGGACGACAAATTGTTATTAAGGCCAGTTATTACAAGGTCAAGTCCATGTATATTCCTAAGGTAAGGCACATTTCTCCTCCGCATCATAACTCTTGCATGCTTTGATTTCAAAATAAATAGGCAATTTTACTCGTCTCATTGAGCTGATATGTAGAACTCTTTCCCTTTTTGGTATTTTCAAGGTCAAGGTAATACTCACGGTCCATTTTTAAACGCGTAACATAACATAAATATGAGTTTAGTCGTAAACATATTGTCAACGGTCTTTAAGAGACGCGTGTCTGTTTGATTATGCGTTAATCGGACAGACTGGGGACCTACCTAAATACATAGACAAATGTAACGTTTGGTGTTTGTCTCCAATTCTCCAATCGTGTTCTTAACGCTTTATTCTCTTGTTGCTCTGGCTTTTGCCAAGTCATTACTTGCTTTGTGACTTTTTATACGTTTTTATATATTTATATTTATCACATGACTTACCTGGTGGGAGTGGAATAACACCATTCTATCTTTTCGATATACCACTAGTTATATAAGTGTGAGCTGGTGGATGTTGGGGTTAGAAATACGACAACGCTTTCCGCCGGGGATCGTGGGTTTATTAAGGGTAGATTCAACAATATACGGCATAAACTTAAAGCAATACAAAACGAATACTTAATATACAAGACTCGGAATATAGACAAACAAGACAAATACGATACAAAACCCACGCGGCGGTATTACATCATTTTAAACGTAATATATATAAACAATGTCTTACCAGACTCGAAGTAGAGATCGTAGTATTCTAAGACTTACGTGATAGAATAAAGATACGTTTACATGTATCACCACAATACCATTTGTAATGTGTTGTTTGTCAGTCAGTCAGAGGAGAAGTGCGGAGAATCGATTAGTTTGGCGGGAATTGGTGTTAGGACCCAGCAAGCAATATAATCGCTCACTCAGTCAATCACTCATGACGAATATATATTTATCAACATACACTGACTGGACATTATAAGCCAGTAAAGGTAAACATTGAATCAGACTATAAATACTATGAATATAACTCTGTTCCAGTACATTAGGATAGCATCCACCAATACTACAATACTAATACTACAAGACAAAATACAAGACCTGGGTCACATAAGTATGCAAATAAGCCTAGTATGCACTGTCAAAAAAAATCGATAATGACTATGATCCAATTCCCACGGTTTATGTCGGTTTCGCGTGTTAAAAGCGAAATGCAATAAAAGTCAATATGTGAGTTATGTGATAAATAGAATTTAACATTCGTTCTTATTCATTATTGAATTTATTAAACTCGTTAGCAAAAATGATATAATGCTCGGCAAGAGACTCGCATTATATCATTTTGCTAACTCGTTTAATAAATTCAATAATGAATGAGTATGCATGTAAGATCCTCTATATATACATGATCAGCTATGTGGTATACTTATATTGCCTAGTAATGCTGCCTAGGTTATTAGAGGATATAGCCTGGCGGGGGTTTCTTTATTTGCGTTGTGCCGTTTTAGTGGGATGACTAGCGTAAGAGTGAGGTTTGGTGCGGCCTAGAACCTGGTTTAAACCTCCATCTGCCTTTTGGCCACTGACCGTTCCAAAGCGGTAGCCTTATTCACAAGCCTTTTATATTTGTGATGTCATAGCTTGCATTCATTTCTTTCGTAAGTATTGTTTGTTTCTATGTGTGGTTTTGGTTGACTGTGGTCTTTGAATGCTACATTTCCTGTTCAACTTTTATATCTACTTCTAACAATATCGAGGTTACACATTTGTATACTCGACATCGAATTAACGAGATTTTTGATCTATACAAGAAAATGCTTGAATGGAATTATTTTGTTTACAAATTCAGATTTGCTTTTGTATACAGAACATACTTCTGCTGAAAAAAGTTTAATTACATTTGGGTTTACGAGGCACCAAAATAAAACATTCCAGGCCCACTCTCCATTTACATCAAAATTAAAAACAATCAGAGTGAACATAGAAAATGTCCACCTGTTAAACTGCATATTTGCTTCACATTCTTCTGTAGATGCTCCATTTATCGCTGGAGCCAGGATTATTGTTGTCTGCCACCACTCGAGAAGCACTTGAAACAATATAGTGACGCTGATGGAGACCTTGAATGAACATAACAAAAATGACAAAAGCACATCAATTGGCTGAGTTATTTCTGGATTTATGGAGGCCATATTCCTGCTAGGAAACCCCACGAGGCGGCTGAACAATGCTTGCTAACAATTCCAAGGTATGGAATAATATGGATTTAAATTCTGAAATGTTGTTTACTGGTGTATTTTTTCCCTGTTATCGTCATTTATACAGCTTCAAAATAAACCAGAATAATTTCGATTTCTGTGTTGGCATATGTTTATATCAGAGTTCATAGGGACACATGGCAATCTTGAAGTACTTATCAAGCTGGCATATGTTTATATCGGAGTTCAAAGGGACACATGGAAATCTTGCATTACTTATCAAGCTGGCATAGGTTTACATCAAAGTTCACAGGGACACATGGCAATCTTGCAGTACTTATCAAGCGTCCAGCTAGTAACGCTATGCTTAGCAATGACGACCATCCTGGATCGTGAGCGTCAACAAAACACAAATCTGAAAGACCTGGACCTGCTCATCAGCCATATACAGCATATTATTCCAGTTTCATTTCGACTTTAAAACCGCTTGAAAAAAATATATTTTTCTTCGTTATTCTTTTAAGGGTTTAAATGTGTTCTTGATGGATAACTCAACAATTAGAAATATTTAAAAAAAAAAATAATGATGATATATTTAAGTCAGGTAGAAATCGAAAGGGACGCCACAAGGTTTTAAAACAAGATGTCTAGTATAACCATTTAATTAAACTTTGTTGAGGACCATGCATAATTTAGCCGTGTAGCTCTTGTGGTTGCATACCGGCTATCAGCAGGTATGAATTAACTAGGAGTTCCCCAGATAGCAGGCATAGGTTGGGTCAAGGCGGGAAGATGATCGGTTGGTTGGCGTTGTCGTGTCTCTGCTGGCCCAATGTTGGACAACTTGAGTGCATATGCTCACTTTGTGGGTAAAAACATGCATATTCATACACTGGGCCGACATTGGGGCACTATATCATGTTTTTGTGTATTTTGAGACATTTTTCACAAGAACTTGCTTTCCCATCTAGCATTCTAACGTTGGTCGACAACGTTGGCCAAACGCAGTATTGTCAAGCAGCCCCACGATGTCACAACGTTGGCTCAACTTTGGACTAACGTTGTACAACATTTTATACCGACGTCGGTCCAACGTAAGTTTGTCCAGCTGCCCCAACAATGTTGGGAGATTGTCTACAACGTTGGCTCATCAGTACAGGAGCAGACAAGTCATTTCACGTGCCTGAACCGCATAACTCAAACATAAATAATTGGGGTTGGAGGCAACGTAGTTCCCATTTTGCAAGCACGTGCAGATGCGCGGATTTTATAGTACTCTGTTTAGAAACACTAGTTTAAAGCTTATACTAGATGGCAAAGAAAACAAATCATATCAGAAGTCAGTTATTATGTCGGAGATTTATAAAACAATCGTGTTGACAGGTTTTATTGAGATATCATAGTCGGAAATCGCGGTACAAATGCGAAGATCGAAAAAAACTAGATTTTGTTTTCTTCGAAATTGCCAATGTTTCAAAACGGGTACAAAAATTGTATATTCTTAAATATTGTTGAAATTGACAGGAGTCGAAGATCATTACCTGATCTACCTTTTTTGAAAATTTCTTATTTTTTCGTGAATATACATTTTGCGTGCCCGTTTTGAAAGTTGGTACCTGCATTTCACTCTTTCAGAGGCTATTCAAAATGGCGGCGACACAGAAAAACACCCAGCCCAGGGCCAGTCAGTCGCAGGCCACAAACCCACTTCTCCCATCATATGGTCAATACACAGTCACAGAAACTAAATATTGTGAATTGAACTGAACGTTTATAAATAGCTAAGGAATGTGCTAAAAATAGCTCACACACATTCAAAGGTCAAATAATGCTGATCCGTGTACATACACAGACAGATCGTTTACACATACGGCCCGATTGACGGTGACCGATGGATTATTTCAATTTATTTGCACAGAAGTAGAATTAAAACAGTGTTACAATCACGATCGTATACAATTCCAAGTTTTGCATGAGTGCGTAATTTACAAAATACAAACAAATAGATCTATTACAGTAGACAATGTAGAGAATTAAAATTGAAAAGTGGAACACACCAGCAAATGCCTGAAATGGGTCATGGCATTGTCTGCACTGTAGCCTTTGTAAGTAAATACACTTTTAATTTCTGTATGACAAGTGTTTAACGTTGAAACATGTAAAACGGTGGTGGTTGATATATATTAACTTAATTCTGATAATTTTTTAGAACACATGAGTGATGAATAATTGATGAAAATGTAAGCCTTGAAAATCTACTATTTGTTCATGAATGCCACCTGTGACTTACATTTTGGACAGTATCATCTCCTGGAAATCACCACTTTCAATTCCAGTTGTGTTTTAAGTAAAATGTTATGGAATGCTGACATTGTTAGCATTGAGAAAGTTGGACAGAGTTATTAATATTAAAAACAAATGAAACAATATCATATATGACTTGTTTTTTTCAGGTCTGCTAAGACTAAGTTAGCTAGAGGCAGTGTGCAGTATTACCATAGCCAGATTCAAGTCAAATTTCCCAGTCTCACAGTATAACTACATCAAGAGCCTTGTATTAGCCAGTATGTAGGTAAGCGCAGCTTCAAAAAATCTATGAATTTATCAATGTTTGTTCTTTGCAAAATATGTGGCATTGTGCACCAGTCCTGCACCACAGACATATTAATAATTTGTTATTAGGTCTGTGCCTGCACTAAGTCTCAGACTTTTTATACTAAAAAATAAAAATGGTGTTTTACAGCACATCGACACATAAATAGGTCATTTGTGCTTAGTACATATGTAAAATTAAACAAATAAAATAAAAAGGTCCCTGTATTACATCTAAATTATTAAACTTAACCAAGACCCCGACTTAACATAATGTGCTGGCATGGCCCAGCAATAGCATGGTGGATGATAGCAATCTGGAGCTTCCGGTTCAAGTCACACATGCACCACTGAGTTTCGTCTATGGTTTCGGGCAATACATCTTCCCTCAGTCTTGTTTGTTCCTCAGCCTCTTTTGTTTGATTGGGATTGAAACTGGGGAGTCTATCCTCCAAGCACGATAAACAACCATAGAAATTATTAATATATACATTAGTAAGAGTAAGACAGGTTCTCGAATTCCTATGTGTCATTTGGGGCGGCTCTAAATAAGGTATACCGGTAATAAATGTGTTGATTTAGCAGAAAACGATTATTTTTAATTTATTGTACATGTAAAAAAAGTTCTATAATCACTATTCATTTACATATTTCAGTTCTACAACTTGTTACCTATTTAAGTTGAAACAAAATATCATGTATGTCATTTTTATTTTCAGAGCCTGGAGTCCTGAGATGCTGGGAGTTAGCTGAAAATAGTTAGTGATGTCCCAATATATATGGGAGGATTTTATTGAAACAAGTAGTCACATATAACTTTTTACAACATTAACAACAGAATCAGAAATACTTAAACGAACAAGAATAGTATATAATAACAAGATGGTGTACAATATTATTATTTTTTTATGAATCATGAATCAGCAATACCTCATACGGACAGTACTAGCATCAACTTCAAGAAAAATATGTCTAGTAAGAGGATCACCAGTTCAGCCAGCACAATATCATATCAACATGCATATCCGACTGTAGACACAAGGTGGATCGTTGGCGACATTAACTGGATAGTTCATTGGAGTGGCTCAAAATAAGGGCTAATATGAAAATATAAATGTGTTTCTGTTAATCTGACCGGCCGTGCCCAATTTATTTATTGGATTAAAATGTTTTCTGAATTTTATTGGATTATATAAAAGTTTGTGGAATAACAGATGGCAGGAGGTGTATATTACCGGTTATACCCAGAAGAAAAGTGAGTGGTCTTCCTCACCAAAAAAATAACAAACAGATACATGTATATATATATAACCCCACATATGTTCAAATTGGCTTGCACCATATAAACAATTACATATTAAAGGGACATGCAGCAATCTTCTTTTTTTTAAACTCCAAAATGTTATAACTTATAATTTAAATATATGCAAGCGGGTGTAAAGTGAAAATAAATTACATTTTAATGCTTGATAAAAACTTGATAAATGCTGTGTGTCCCTTTAATAAATAAAAACAATTATTGTATGATGCAATTTAATTTTTTATGTAATACCCTTTATATTTGGGATGTTTTGATGTAAATATTTGAAATAAAATGTTTTAAATCAAATAAATAATTCATTTTGATATCTGACTTGTTACATATTTTTTACTTAGTCATGAAAGATAATATTTAAGGCCTTAATATGTACCTTAAATGTTTATTGTTTACCATTGAAAGGTGAGGCGGCATATGGTGTTAGTTATCTGTGCGTCTATATCCTTCCACAGTTTTTAACCAATCTTTTCGAAACTTTACATGATCTTTATCTATGATGTCTAGAGGAGCATATCGATTTTGCATCAAAATAAAATTTATTTATGAATATATATTCTTGCATAGTACAATTTTCCACGGATTGTTTTCAGTGCGTTCATTCAAGTCCCATGGACATATTGAGTTGAGATGTTCGGTTGGCATTTTATATTTGTATACATTCTCATCTTCACCTCTCACCGCTGCGGGTTCAATTCCCACTGGGAGCTCAACTTGTAGGTGAGAAAGTGTCGATTCTTACAGATAGCAGTAAGTACACAGTACTGGTTCTACCCAGGAAATATGGCCTAAAATGTGCTATAATGACATAAAACACAATTCAACTTTAAAAATATAAAGTAAAAGAAATGGCCTTCTTTATTTTCCTTCGATGCTATCAGTATAAGTATTACGACAGTGTTTCTGTCTGATAAAAAATTCATCTTAGGTTTCAACCGACAAATGGTCTATATTTAAACTAATACAAGTAAGATGGGGCCCTCAAACCCTTTTATGTGTGGGTGATATATTCCACGGTTGATTCATGATACTAGCATGGGACAGCTATAGTACATATGACAGTGCTGAGTGCAGTTGCGGATGAATTGAATTGAATATTTAACGGCTCATCAACACAGTACAGGTTATTTAGAGCCGCCTCAGAGAGAGGGGAAGGATACATAGGAATCCGGGAACCGTGCACTACCCTTATTATCGAACAGATTCCTATGGTTCTTTAACATGCTCGGATGATAGACCTATAAGCGGGACCACCCTGTTTACGTCCCCATCCGACGGATGAGGCTAAGGGAATGTGTCTTGCCCAAGAACACACCGACAAAACTCAGTGGCACCACCTCCGGTTACAAATCCGCTGCGCTACTGACTGCGCCAAGTTGCGGATGACAATTAGACACTGGACAGTCTAGTCAAAAACACAGCAACAAATATATTATCTGAATATGTTTAAGAATGTACTGTATGCTTGGAAGAGCTTTCAAAAACAAACTAGCTTTCATGATTTTAGTTGGGGTGGGATGGGGATGGGGCGCATCCTTTTAAATCTCAGTTCAGATGCCCTCCCCCTCCTTCTCTCCATCCCAACTCCCATCTTGAACAGTAGCGATTGTTACGTAAACTTTCCACATATGAGAGGGTGCCCAATACTACCCGCTCCATCGAATACGCGCCTGCAGTTCTTGCGAGGTCAGTCGAGTCAAAATTACAGTTAAATCAAACAATTCGTATTTTCGTGTACTTTTGATAAAGAAATAACATGCTTTTCGTGATATGCAGCAAAATTCATGTAATGTGTGAGCTAAAACAACAATTCAAGTATCTCCTCGTACTTTATTTAACAAAAAACACACGGTTGTTGTCATTTTAATCGTATTCTAAAGATGGCATCTTTTAGAGTTATCGCCCCTCGCTTCGACATTTTACAAGGCGGGTCTGAATTTATCACGCAGTAGAGCTTCTAAAAAAAAAGTCGGTACAGACGAAAATCACGAAACCTAAAGGGGAAATGAAATTTCATGATCAAAAATTGTCACAATTTTCCAAATTATGCGTTTTAAAAAATTCAAAATGGCGGACATTTTTTTTTGTTGACGTTGCCGAAAGTTGACGTACTACTTTTCGTTGTCAAGCGTGGTTGCGATATTTGAAAGATGTAGGAAAATATCAAGGCTGCTCCCCTACTGCATCGTTGGACTAACGTTGTATACCGACGTCGGACAAACGTAAATTTGTCCATCTGCTCCAACGATGTTGCGGCGTTGTCTAGAACGTTGGACCAACGTTGAGACATCGTTTTATTATATACCTATCAATAATATATACATAGTACCTTCATTATCTTACAATAGAATACAACAACCCGTATCACACTACAGATTATCACTATGCTACTAAACATTGAATTAGTATCACTGTCTTACTAAAAATAGAACAGTGTTTTTTCCAAAGATTCAAGCAAGTTTTAAGCCACAATACGCGAGGACGTCAAGACGACATTCCGTCATACAAACAAAAAAAGTAGCTCAGACCAATGAATACCAACACCTTAAAACTACATACATTTTCCCGCTACACTTTATCGAGAAATAATATGCTTTACTGAATGTGTATGCAATAGCAATGCAACTATTTCTATGTTAATAATGTTTAAGAGGTATATAATAAAAGTAACCTCTCGTAGGTAAATGCCAGATCAGGATCACACTCGAGGCGTAGGTAAATGCCAGATCAGGATCACACTCGAGGCTCCGCCTCTCGTGTGATCCTTGATCTGGCATTTACCTACTCGAGGTGATACAAACTTCCAGAACACGTTACTCTAGTAATAATCCTATTGTACCAACGTTTAAAATTACTAACGTTGTACAACGTCGGGTAATCTCCTTGAGCATAAAGGGACGTAATTATCTTTTTAAATATTCATGAATTTCTCTTTTGTTGATTTTAATTTTATTCTTGTAAATGTGTCTTAACTATTTTATTATTCAGCTAATAGCTATAAACATACTACATATAGAAATATAAAGAAACTCGTTTTAAAGTTATAATACATTTATACAAATACCACGATATGTTAACGATCATTGAGTTTGCTACATTCCAGCATGCAGCTTGAAGTGAATGAAATGTATTATTCTCAGAAGTTGGACTACATCACTTTAAACGAAGCTTGAGAAGCAAAATAAATTAAAATATAAAATGCTGTTTATCATGTTTATAGGTCTAATAGTTGACTTTGACAGACTGGAAACGTTGAGGCGACGGTGTTGGCCCAACGTTGTTATACAACGTTAATAAGTTGAAACGTTGGCCCAACGTTGGCCCAACGTTGGTACAACGATGGATGGAGACAACTTTACATTGTTGCCACACATCATTGGCCCAACAATAAACCAACATGTTGGGCCACTGTAGAAACGATGAGGCATAATCAAATGGGCCCAACGTAAAAGACCAACATCGGGCATTTTTTCACCTTCAAATCACAGTTGTTTTGATGTTGGCCCACTTTTCCATTATTACCATGAATCGTTGGCCTAACACTAAGCCAACATGCTGGGCAACTGTGGAAAAGCAGAATCAAATGGGCCCGGCGTAAAAGACCAACGCCGGGCCAACGAAAGTAATGATATTGGTTTGATGTCGGCCCAACATATGCATGCTATCTGGGTATTTCTTTTGATTTGTACGGTCTAACTGTGCTTCAAAAACGGTCTGACAAGAGGCATAATTAAGGAGTAGGTGGGCTGTCTCGGGACACATTGTTATATAAAAAAAATACATAATAATATTCAACCCAATCAGATGTTAGTTATCCCGTGTCAACGTCTAGTATGGCTCATGACTTACTTGGGGTGTATGTGAATTTATCACATAACTTATGGTGAGGGAAGGGAATAACACCATTCTATATTTTCGATGTACCACTAGTTATATAACTATGCAAATAAGAACACTGCGCGCTGTCAGACAAATCGATAATGACTATGATCCAATTCCCACGGTTTATGTCGGTTTCGCGTGTTAAAGGGACAGGCAAAATGCAATAAAAGTCGACATGTGAGTTATGTGATAAATAGAATCTAACATTCGTTCTCTTTCATTATTGAATTTATTTAACTCGTTAGCAAAAATGATATAATGCTCGGCAAGAGCCTCGCATTATATCATTTTGCCAACTCGTTTAATAAATTCAATAATGAATGAGTACGCATGTAAGATCCTCTATATATACATGATCATCTATGTGTTATACTTATATTGCCTAGTAATGCTGCCTAGATTATTAGAGGATGTAGCCTGGCGGGGGTTTCTTTATTTGCGTTGTCCCGTTTTAGTGGTATGACTAGCGTAATAGTGAGGTTTGGTGCGGCCTAGAACCTGGTTTAAACCTCCATCTGCCTTTTGGCCACTGACCGTTCCAAACCGGTAGCCTTATTCACAAGCCTTTTATGTTTGTGATGTCATAGCTTGCATTCATCTTCGTAAGTATTGTATGTTTCTATTTGTGGTTTTGGTTGACTGTGGTCTTTGAATGCTACATTTCCTGTTCAACTTTTATATCTACTTCTAACAATATCGAGGTTACACATTTGTATACTCGACATCGAATTAACGAGATTTTTGATCTATTCAAAAAAATGCTTGAATGGAATTATTTTGTTTAGAAATTCAGATTTGCTTTTGTATACAGAACATACTTCTGCTGAAAAAAAAAATACATTTGGGTTTACGAGGCACCAAAATAAAACATTCCAGGCCCACTCTGAGTACGATTGTAAAATCCTCTATATATGTATAGGTTTATAAGAGCGTTACATGCTTCACATGCAAAGTGTTTCGAGTTCAATGACTGTACTAATTTTTCCGGTCGATTAATTAGGTGGTGAATCCGAATAGGCATTGTATGAAGTTATATCCAGAAGCATGACTCATAATGTATAGGTTGTTGTCTATATGTGTTGGGTGATATTTATCAAAAGTTTAAAGGATCAAGTATGTAGTAGGACTCGGTTGCGGTATATGTAATAGACAGATTTATAAGAGAGTTACTACTGTCGCGGACTCGGTTGGGGTATATGTAATTGACAGGTTTATAAGAGAGTTACCACTGTCGCGGACTCGGTTGGGGTATATGTAATAGATAGGTTTATAAGAGAGTTACTACTGTTGCGGACTCGGTTGGGGTATATGCAATAGACAGGTTTTAAGAGAGTAACTACTGTCGCGGACTTGGTTGGGGTATATGTAATAGACAGGTTTATAAGAGAGTTACTACTGTCGCGGACTCGGTTGGGGTATATGTAATAGACAGATTTATAAGAGAGTTACTACTGTCGCGGACTCGGTTGGGGTATATGTAATAGACAAGTTTATAATAGAGTTACTACTGTCGCGGACTCGGTTGGGGTATATGTAATAGACATATTTATAAGAGAGTTACTACTGTCGCGGACTCGGTTGCGGTATATGTAATAGGCAGGTTTATAAGAGAGTTACTACTGTCGCGGACTCGGTTGGGGTATATGTAATAGATAGGTTTATAAGAGACTTACTACTGTTGCGGACTCGGTTGGGGTATATGTAATAGACAGGTTAGTTAAGAGAGTTACTACTGTCGCGGACTCGGTTATGGTATATGTAATTGATAGGTTTATAAGAGAGTTACTACTGTTGCGGACTCGGTTGGGATATATCTAATAGACAGGTTTATAAGAGAGTTACTACTGTCGCGGTCTCGGTTGGGGTATATGTAATAGACAGGTTTATAATAGAGTTACTACTGTCGCGGACTCGGTTGGGGTATATGTAATAGACAGGTTTATAAGAGAGTTACTACTGTCGCGGACTCGGTTGGGGTATATGTAATAGACAGGTTTATAAGAGAGTTGCTACTGTCGCGGACTCGGTTGGGGTATATGTAATAGACAGGTTTATAAGAGAGTTACGACTGTCGCCGACTCGGTTGTGGTATATGTAATAGACAGGTTTATAAGAGAGTTACTACTGTCTCGGTCTCGGTTGGGGTATATGTAATAGATAGGTTTATAAGAGAGTTACTACTGTTGCGGAATCGGTTGGAGTATATGTAATAAACAGGTTTATAAGAGAGTTACTACTGTCGCGGACTCGGTTGCGGTATATGTAATAGACAGGTTTATAAGAGAGTTACTACTGTCACGGACTCGGTTGGGAGTATGGTTTATAAGAGTTACTACTGTCGCGCCACAGATTTAGCGTTTATACCAGATACCTAGGTGCCTAGATCATAATGTATATTGTGTTGTGTGATATTTGTAGAAGACACATAAAAAACAAGTAAACGATTTAATTCAAACAATTTAACTTAATCGTTGATTGTAACTTTTACAAGTCCGATTACAAATGCTTAACCTAATTAACTTAACACAATAATGTCACGAACAATACAAATTTACTTTTAAATAGGTCGTCATGTTTTTATTTCACCTATTTTTTTAATAGTTTCATAAACTGAATTGAATGGTACCTTAAGGCGCACCAACACATGAAAGGTTATATGGCGTCTAACGGGAATGAACGTGCCAGGCTCATCCTCCATTTACATCAAGATAAAATATGGAGTATGGGCCTAGAACCTTCTTACCTGCAGAACTGCAGAGTTGCTGCAAATTCTATAGTAGACACTCCATTTACGATGGAGGCACGTTTCCATGTTTGTTTACGCGGCGCCATGAAAAAAACCTTGAATGAGCATGATAACACATGACAAAATTAATATGAATGGGTGTGTGTTGGGGCGGGGTGGGGTGTGTTGGGGCGGGGGGGTGGGTGTGTGTTGGGGCGGGGTGTGTGTTGTTTTGTGGGAGGCGAGGGGCGTCATACCCCTCTGCAAGAATGTGTTTGTGAGATTGCAGTGGTTTTATTCTACCCCAGCAAGCACACGGCGTAATACTTTCATATTACAATACACTTGACTTAAGAGCTTTCCATATTACAATACACACTTGGTCTCTATTAAACTCGCAGGCTGATCAGGGTTTACAATGTCCGGCGGCCGATCAGTCATTTTCCCTAAACCACATGTTACATAAATGGAATGATCTTAATTCAAAGAAAGATCAGTCCATTATATATGTAGCGGGTTAAGGGTTAAATTATTACTTAAAGTACACACTCCACAGCAATACTGTTATATGAATTACTTGATCCGCGTACATTAACAGAAAGTACATGCTTGCGTCAGGCTTGATACGCCATTACGAATGTATACAGTATTTGCCAAAGCTGGGTTTATCAATCTGTATGTTGAAGGAGAAGTAACACATACATTACTTGGTCCACGTACATTAACAGAAAGTACATGCTTGCGTCCGGCTTGATACGTCATTACTAATGTCTACATTATGTGCCAAAAGTGGGATTACCAATCTGGATGTCGACGGAGACGTTATTGTTGATAATCGTGTTATTGACGTCCTCTTTGTTGTATTGCGAGTATGACTATACGCATCGGCGTATTGTTTTGGTTTCTGTGTAGGTTGGCCACCGCAGCACACACTGCATGACGTAAATTTCGTAAATGCTCGCGAAGAAAATGATCCGCTGAACGCCATATATATCCATGGATTACAACAGCTGTTCAAACTGGCAAGCAGCAACATGATCACGATCGCATTATCTGGAATATATATAAAGATAGGAATTGAATTAAATGTTGTTAAAAGGCTCATTAACACACCATACAAACATATGGTAATCTGCGAACGAGCCCTATCTTTATTACTACACAGGACCACCGGGTTTACATGTAAGTTCCCATTCGACGGACGCGGTAAGGGAAAGTGCCTTGCCCAAGAACACTTAAAACGCTTAAACACGGATACTCCGGATTTCAATTTCATCGTGTTATCCAATGGGCCACACCAGCCTTCACAGGAAAAAATGTAGAGAATATTATGTCAGTGCCTTTTACTATCAACTTTATTAGGCGAGGCTTAGAAAACGAAGAATGGTACGCTTATCGAGGACGTCGCCATGTTGTTGTTTTTTTGTTTGTTTTATGACGTCAGGCAAAGTTATGTGCATGACGTCAGATAACGTCACGTACAATAAACGCCGAGGGATTCCGCATTGATTTGCTCTATTGGTCAGTGCCTAATTAAAGCAACATTTAATAGGTCACCCCTTTATTAGGCAGAAAAGTTCATATCTGCATGATAAAATGGAATGGTATGAATATATCTCATTGTATGACGATGTCATGGCTCTGCATGCTCAGTTTCCCACATTCTTAAAACACGTTGTCCTTTTACCCACCAATTTTCTTGTTCTTTGTAGTTGTCTACACTCGTGTAAGCTGTTCTCATCCTAACCTGTATGCTGAATACACAGGCTGACATTGATTGGATAAAACATAGAAGGTTGTGCCTGTGAGATATTATGTAGACTCGAAAATGATTGTCAAAAAGAAATGGTATATACTCGTATACATTTAATTAGGGTCAACACACATATGGTAAGTATGTCTCCTTACTTTTACATACAGAATGTTGATCAAAGTGTGTATGCTATAAAGCTGGTAGAGATTTTTTTCTGTCATTTAAATAAATGGGTGTAAAAAACTATATTTACAGATAATTGACTTCATGTGAACGTAGCAAAGGTTCATTTAGTTAGTGCTCGTTGCTTCTGTTGTCGGTAACCTACACTTTAAACTAATTCAGAGCATAATAAGCACTTTAATGACGAATATTAAATACTTAAAATACGACCAGTCATGTAAATAAGGCATCCATTCGACAGGAATGCCAATTTATCTATTCATTCTTCAATCTTATTGGCAATTTACTGGTATGGTTTCACAACAGTTGACCTTCACAGCATCTAACAAGCAAGTTTTTACGCAAGCGTAAAATAGCTGCCGAGAGAAAATAGATTTATATCTGGCTAGGAACTGGGAACACAGTTTAACATAATAACAGATGAAGTCACGTGTGTTACTACAAGCCCCCCACTTTCGCGGCATGATTGACAGGTGAAGCCACGCCCCCAGCGGATGACGTCACGCATAAATTATAGAAAGTGTATCTAAAAATAGATCCGTATCTAAGGTGACCTCGAATAGGTACGCGTTTCGACACGTTTTTTAACGACCGCGCCTGATTTGATAAGTCAAAAGGAGTTTTGTGGAGTATGCATTTCCTACAATACAGTGCTATAATTATTAATTATAAATTACAGTTTTACAAAAGCAACGGAGTAATCACCAAGTTATAAATTATTGTCACACGTGAACATTCGGGATGATTCTACACGTTTAATATAGCTATCCTGGGTGCGTAACCAGAGTTAGGAAAATACCATCTCTGGGTCTTTTGTTCAGTGACATTTATTTTGGTCATACATTTTGATCAATTTAATATAGAAATAATGTATTTTGAACATTTCTAAAAGAATGACCAATCCTGATGTACTCCCTTTAAGTAATCCATAATTCCAGTATACGTTTCCTGATTAAACATTTTAGTTCATATTGTTTTAAAACAAAATATTGAATGAATCCATGACAAACAACTTACAATCAATAAAAGTCCAACGGTTTAAAACTATATAAATATATATATTAATCCTTTTTTTTTTGTGAAATAACACTTTCGTATTTGTTTTCACGATTCTATCCGAATAAATCTCGCTTTTAAATGTATATGAAATATATATTGCGATTTAAATTAATATATTCGAAATGTTAAACCTCCTTTAGAAATACGTGATTGTCACGGTGGATAAAACAGCATCTCCCACTAGGTCAAGTGTATACATCTTGTATATTTTCGGAAAAAACAGCGATTTATAGAAAGCTGATACACTGATGAAAATGTACCTAATTGTAAAATCTTTATACCTATTTATTTTGAAAACTAAAGCGATGACCCTAGGCATATAATACATTTTTAGAATCAAAAATCTCTTTTTTTTTGAGTTTAAAAATAAGTTTAGAAAATTTTAAATGTTTCTATTTGCCGTTTAGAATTATTTCAATTTTGAAACTATATATATCGAATGAAAGGCCATTTTTAAAGACTGGAATATCGATACTTGCATAGTATTCGGATAGTAAACGGAATCCGTCTCCAGCTTCGACGGACGCTGAACAGGTGAATGAAAAGGATTATAAAGGCTTACATATACATATTTTTAAACAGGTTAGATAGCATTGACATTGTACTCCACCATCGTATTGAATCCTAATTCGAGTATTCTAGAATGACGTGTGTAAGGTGGACGTAATAATCTGTGCTGTCACTGTAGGGCAATTAAACAAGAGGTCAATGACCTTGGAGCTCTATTGAAATGTTTTTGATAGCAAGATCAGCATTCCTGTGAAGTTTCATGAAAATCCGTCAAGTAGTTTCAGAGGAGTAGTCACTACAAGTTTTTACTAAATAACTCTATGTAAACAAAGATGGCCGCTGGCAGCCATGTTTAACATCGAATCAAAACGATTTTCGACAAGGACCAACATCATGTCATGCTGATCATTTTAGAAAAAGTCCCATATCAATATCACTTAGAGTTTTCAAGAAGTAGTCGCTACAAACTTGTTTGTTTAAAAATCTATTTTTAAATTTGGCGGCCATATTGGATTTCACATCAACATGAATGTTTTGCTAGGATCAACTAGACTTCATGGGCAATATTGCTGTAAAGTTTCATGAAAATCCATTCAGTAGTTTCAGAGGAGTAGTCGCTACAAAAAAAAAAAAGTTGACGGACGGACGGACGACGGACGCCGCACCACGGCATAAGCTCTGCTGATCTCTGATCTCTGATCAGCAGAGCTAAAAAATAAATAATTATATTGTACTAAAAGTGGCTAAAACACATGGTAAGTGCAGTTTTCTTTTATTGATCAACAAACACATGATACATTACATACAAAGCAGTAGGCTTTAATACAAAAAAAAAAGAAAAAAAAAAGCACATCTTGCGTAAATGTTTCTGAGTCATATTACTGGGTTTCACCAAACTGTCACACTTTTTTGGATAGTGCTTCCATTTCACCTACGTTATGTCACTAACTTTCACTCCTCTGTTTTGAAAATATTTAAATGGTCACTAATTAATTCACATACTTAAAATGTTCAAAATTCCAAAATAAAAGGTGTTAAGGTTAATAGTTCTTATCATAATGTATAACATCCTTCTTTTCATGTCTATTTCTCAACAGTCGGCAATGTAACTGAACTAACTCTTTCAAGTTACATAGTTGTTCTAAAAACATATTTTGATATGGAAATATCCCTTTTTCCTTTCCGTATATTTATAAACATTGTACCCTTGATGTTTGACACTCTCAGTGTATATCCAGTCATCATAGTAAAAACCACAGACCTTTTTCCTTTAAAATTAATAATACATTGATATTTATAGTGCAACATAGCTTGTGCCATTTTTGCAGTCTACTTTCAATATAG
>JAWPHD010018474.1:0-39734 GCA_037043455.1 Cyrtodaria siliqua | reverse complement strand
GGACCTCTGATAATACGATAAATAACTTGACGTTGTATCCAATCAAAACTTGTACTAGTACTCTCCTCTTCTCGAGACAACGCCTTAGTTCGCCATTGTTATGTGAAAGCGGATTCCTTAACCTTATGTTTATAACCATACCATTATACAAAGGCGCAAAATAATACTGAAATGAAGGACGATAAAATATTCTTGAAATATTCGACAATAAACATGTCTGGTAAACGTGGACCTGATCGGATTAACTCTAGTACGCAAAATAAAAGAACTCGGACAACGACAGTTGGACAGTGCAAGTTAAGCCCCCGTACGTCAAAATTTTGAAATATACTCCTCAAAATAATTTAAGGACCGTTTTTTTTATTTGTGTCATATTTTAAAGTGCTGTTATTTGCAATTTTTTATTTAAATCTTATTCTTTAACATTTGCTACATGACCCGAAAATATTAGCGTTTTATATGAATATTAAATGCAGAATATTAAGGAGTAAGTAACTATTATTGTTTTGTTTTTTTGTGGTCTTTAAACTATTTTGAGGAGTATATAATAAATATTGAGATTTATGAATGGTTTACTGGTCTTTTGATACCCACGATTCACGACATTTTGTTCATTAAACTGGCCAGTAAATGTTTTTGCATTCATTTGCAGTGGTTTTCTTTGCTTTAAATGATATTACCAATATGGCATATATAACCTTCAAATGGTCATATATTCTTTGTTTATTGTCCGATTTTGAAAATTCTTACACAGTTTTCCAAGTTGTTCAGATGCTGTGTAACTCTATTTCCTTTAAAAACAATTAGGTGTTATTGTTATACTGGGAAAACATACGAAAGAAATCCGTTATCAATAACACAACTTTCAGCATCTTTATAAAACATTTTTACCCAATTTATAAGAGAGTCACCATAATTAAAATGCTTCAAGCATTTAAGGGGGAATTGACCTATGGTACGTATATGAATTTGAAGATATTTGTGATTTGAATATGAATTTTGTTGTTTTGTCGTCATGTTAACAGGTGTTTATTAATAACGTCTCAAATATGGCTTTGTTTGACGTTTTTCATAAAATACGCGTTGCACTCAATTGGCTTATTTACCGTGGAATTTTCAGAAAAAAAGATGTTACAGTCATGTATCTTTTAAATGGCCTAATAAAAAACTGCAAAGTTTTAATATGATTTAGGGAATTTAATTTCCTATGGGAATATAAAATAAAATGTGCTGGTCATCGGAATATTTTTTTCCAGTATACTTGTGTTATTGATCCTAAACCCGTTCGAAAAAAATGAAGTCTCTGTCGACGTCGTGAACTTTAAGTCTCTATCATCCAGATACACACAAGCTGAATGCGAGCGGAATCGATTGCCTGCACTCAATGTTCATAAACTAATTTGACAGAAAGTATTTCAAATACTGCTATTATATATATGCAAAGGGGTTGGTGTGGCCTGGTGGATAGCAATGCTGATTTGAAATCTGGAGGACTCGGGTCCAAGCCTCACCGGTGACACTGTGTTGTGTTGGTGTGTTTTTGGGCAAGACACTTTCCATTTGCCTCGTCCGTCGTATCGGGACGTGAATCGGGCGGTCCTATGGCCATGTAAGAGAACCACAGGAATCTAGTATTTAGTAATAGTAGATTCATGTGTATGTTAATAATTCCCCTCTCTCTTGGGCAGCTCCAAATAACATATAATGTGTCGATGCGGCGTATAACAACATTTATTTCATACTTTACAGATTGAATTTGGTTACGCCCAGAAAACAGGGGTGACCCGGTGCTCCCCTCACCACACCACGCACCCCCTCCCCACCCCAACCCCAAATCAAAAAAGCAGGCAAGCATGTATTTATCATGTTTGTCGCATTTTAGGGAGCATGCACCAGTTCCAACTTTTGCAAATTGTGCGATGACCGGACAGATTGTGAACCTTATGATGACGTCTACCTAAATCCTTATAAAACGGTAGCGTTTGATTTTTTACTTTAATCTTGTCATGTCGTACCCTTATAACGGTGATCTCTTCTTACTCTGGCTTCTGCAAAATCTTTGAGTACTTACTTTCTGGCTTTCTAGGCTTTTGTTTTTATATTGTATATAAATGATTATTTATGTGTTTTACTTATATTGCCTATTAATGCTGCCTTGTTTGTTAGAGATTATAGCCTGGTGGGGATATCTTTATTTACACTGTCTTGTTGATTGGGATGACAATAGGGTAAGATTGAGGTTTGGTGCACCCTAGAACCTGGTTTAACCCCCCAGCGGCCTTTTTTTACATTGATCTTATCTTGCTTTTAATTCATCTTTAAAGTTGTTATTTGTTTCTCTGTGTGTTTGTGATTGACTGTCGTCCTTGAATGCTACTTTTCCTGTTCGATTTTTACATCTACTAAGACAACCAAGATCAACACCTGGATATTGTCTTTAAACGCCACCCGCCCTCTCCCCATTTTAGAGAAATATATTGGAGAGTGTGATCGGAGGTGATCCTCCTCCACCACCACCCACACACGAACAACTTAAACACAAACTCATATCTAATCTTTTCTGGTAAGTACTTATCGAATGGGGACATAAACCGCGAGGTCTCGTGTATCCCAGTCTATTTATTCTCTGAACGCTTTAAATAACCATAAACAGCTATTCATTAAGACTAAGAGTAGGCAGGTTCCAGGATTCCTATGAATGTTTCCCCTCTCGCACGGGCGGCTCTAAATAACATAGTATTATGTGTTGATTTACACCGCAACGTCGTTAACCATTCGGCCACGGAGACGCTGTCCTTGTTATCTTGCCGTAACGAATTCAAACTGTAAATTATGAATTGAATGTTATTTAACGTGCACCAACACATTATAGGTTATTTGTAGCTGCCCAAGAGAGAAGGGAATGCTTATAAAACACATAAACCCGGGAACCTGCGATATTCTTACTAAATACTAGATTCCTGTGGTTCTCTTACATGCTCAGAGGACCGCCCGATTCACGTCCCCATACGACGGACGAGGCAGTTGAAAGTGTCTTACCCAAGAAAGCACAGACAAAACACAGATTCGCCGGTGGGGCTTGGACCCGAGTCCTCCGGATTAAAAATCCACCGTGCTATCCATTATGTCACGCCAACACCTTTGCAAAGTAAATAGCATTATTTAAAATACTTTCAGTCAAACATTGTTATGAACATTGAGTGCAGGCAATCGCTTCCGCTCGCATTCAGCTTCTGGATGATAGAGACTTAAAGTTCGTTCTCCGCCTTCAACAGAAACATTTTACAACAGTTTACTGTTTATAAACCTACTGACATCGATGTATATTAAATAGTTGTCATGGTCAGCCAATAAATATAATAACCATGTATCCAAGGAGTTGTTATGTTATTATTAAATACTACCCGTATTGTGGCAAACTGACGCTTTATACTATAATACAAACTCTATAGACACAATATAAATGGTTTTAACCAGCCAGACCAAACTCCTTAACTCTAGTTACCAAGTCATACTTCATTTACGCATATTCAGTCACAATTATTGTAAAAACCCGTAAATAAACCTATACTTTTGGCACATATATATTATTATATGACCTGAAAACCTGGATAGAGTTTTGATAAACGATGTTGTAGTGTAATATTGCCATTAGTTGGCTGGTTAGTTTCTTTGACATATAAATATGTGAAAATATATCTTCACGAGGGACACACAGCTTGGTATACACCCAGCTGATCTCGGCATTATTTTGGGTTTTGCAACACGATTTCGCCATGTCATTGTTACCAAACTATTTATCATAATGTTGTAAAATATGAAATTGTTTGAAGAAGTGGGGCTTCGTTTCGAGAAGCTTATTACGATATGTTTCCTCTAATGTTCAGGGCTTCGCTTCGTGCGAAGCTGACAGTATGAACACCTTTTGCTAATTAAATCGAATTTTTGCTAAAACCTCCAACAATTTATGTTGACTAACATGTACAGTCCGTCTAGCAGGTTACTATCACCATAAATATGGACAGCTGAGTATTTAAAAATAATTATTGATATGTCACCAACATGTACAATGTATCTTTAATATAAATACCGACGTCGACAGAGACTTCATTTTTTCGAAGGGGTTTGAGATCATTAAAACAAGTATACTGACAAAAATATTCCGATGTCCGGCACATTTTATTTATATTCCAATAGGAAATTAAATACTCTAAATCATACTAAAATTTTGCATTTATTTATGAAGCCATTTTAACGATAAATGGCCTTAACGTCGTTTTTTTTTAAAAATCAACGGTAAAAAAGCGGCGAAAGAAACAGAATATTCTAAAACTAATAGTTTATAACTAATTTAAATGATATAATTTATATATCAAATGAAAGGTCTTGTTAAGACGAACAGTGTGATATAATATACATAATTGCATGTGACTAAACTAACACTCCGTGATGCTAAAAACGTTGACAATTGAGTGCAACGCGACTTTCATGAAAAATGTTAAACATAGCAATATTTGAGTCGTTATTATTAAAAGCTTGTTTAAATGACGACAAAACAAAATTCATATTCAAATGGCAAATATCTTCAAATTTAAAAAATATATATAGTTCATATGCGTACCCTTAAATTTTCGAATAGGTCGATTCCCCCTTAAGAATATACTCTTGATTCAAGCTTGTGTAACCGGGTACAGGTAAATGATCATAATCGATTCCTAACCTATGTCCTCGATAGCTCAGTGGTAAGCGCGCTGTTACGGTAAACCAGAGACCCTGGGTTGAGGAACGATTCTTTAACCACCTGTTATTGGTAATGTTTCCTTCGGGAGCATCCAGAGAAACCCCAGCAGTGGTTATCTTGTTTATTTAGACATTCAGGTCAGGTGCAAATTTCAGAGCTGGTACGGTAAACCAGAGACCCTGGGTTCGAGTCCCGGTTGAGGAACGATTTTTTCACCATCTGTTATATTTGTGAAAGGCATTTTCGAAATATGAGAAAATAAAATAACAATGCCGGTTGATTGTAGTCTTCCATATGGATCTCCCTTATCAATATTTACTTTCAGCATGTTCTAATACTTCAAACAATAATCTTATATTCTCACCCATGTATCTAGCGTTTAGAAAACCAGTTTATGAATTATTTATTAGTGATGGTCAATACATTTTTATTCCATTTGCTATGGATTTTGTAGTATCTTATAATCTACATTGAACAGACTGATAGGACGCCAATTTTCTATATACGCCTATATTTCTCTGGTTTAGATAGAAGAGTAATACAGCTTTTTTGTAATCCTGCCATGTTATTATTACTCATTTATTTAATAGCTATAGCACTTTCTTGTTCAGTCAGTAGCCCAGTACAGTTAATCGTATATCTTTGATTTAAAGTGTTCATTGATATATTATAAAAGTACTTAGAGGATATTGTTTCTCTTTTTCTTGTAAAGGTTGGAATAGAAACTGTTTTTGCAGCTCATATTTTCTTTCAGTTCATAATTAGATTATCATTTACGAGTATACCTTTTACTGAATTTTTCTGTGCCATTTTTTTATCTAAATTTCAAAAATGGCTTGTACATTTTCTCTTGTTTTCCATTTTTGCCTTTTATCGTATTATTATTTCTTCTACTATTGTATTTATCAGTTCATTCATGTCTTGTTTTTATTCTCTAATTTGATTTTCGCAATTTCTGTCATTATCATTCAGTACTGTTTAAAGTTTATGTTCTATGTTCTGTATCCAGTATCAATATGCTCTCTTTTTCGCGATCTAATTTATATATGATTGTGTTGTATATTATATTGTTTCGTTTCTAATTGTGCCTTTAAGTATTTCCCATAAAGTATTCGGGTTTGAATCTTTGTTTATTTCCGCAATTTATTGATCATTGCTTCTTATGTCACTTTGATATATAATATTTAATAAAAGACTATTATTCATTTTATAGTATCCAGGTACTTTAACTAATTGTATGTCAAAGCTTTCAATAGTAATGGAGTGATCCGATTTATAACCGTGTTTTATAAAAAGTTTATTTGAATTATTTACTAGATTATCAGATATTAAAAAGAAGCATCACCTGCTAAAATGGTGGTTTAGTATTTGAATGCCATGTATATTGAATTTTTGGTGGGTAAGAAAAGTCTCCAAATATCAACATGATTGTTTGTATTTATAATTGAATTATGTTTTCTTACACGTTTTATACCTATCGTATTTGCCTTTCTTTTTCTTTCCAGTCTTATGTTTAAAATTGTTTTGAAATTCTTAACAAGTATAAATGATTTTTCATCGTTTTGTAAAATAATAGTTTCTAATTTTTCAAAGAAGGAAACTTCATCTACGTTACATAATATTTAATTTTAATAAGTGTTAATTCTCTGACGTATTTCCAAAGCTTGACTTCTACCACTGAATATGTCCGTATATTTTAAAAGGCTGATTCGAAATGATAGATTAAGTGATATACCTTCTTTATTTGTAGCATTACCACTAAAATGGCCTCCCTTCCCCATTCTTTTTTCCAAGTAGCTTCACCTTCTTTAGTTAAATGTATCTCTTGTAAAATACAGATCGCATTGAGGACAAAATATATCAGAATTAATAAATAAAGGACATTAATGTCAATATGTGTTCAAAAGTATGACATAATTATAATCACACGTTTTGACTGTATATATGAGCTGTATATTTAAAATAATACATCCGGGTTGGGAGGCGGGTTGTAGGGTGGGGGAGGTGAGTTTGGTGAGTGGAGAGTGTCTAAGATTATCATTTAAGCAGCCATTCATGAAAGAACAAAATATTTTGAGAGGTTATATTTTCAATATTGCGGACATTGTTGCTTGTCGTTTGTCGCTTGAATTAGTTGTAATTTAACACTCTCGGATGTATGTCATACAAAGACAACGTGTCATAAAACGCGTTGACATATTAATTATTACCTGTTTTTTCAGCAACATCACACGTACACACATTGTTCCGACATGTGAAATTTGCTCTCGCACAGTTATCTGTCGACGAACATGAACCCTCTAGGGATACCACTGTATATAAAAGAGTTTACAAATTGGTTGCATAACTGGCTAAATAGCGTTACAAAAAGTAAGGTCAACGCGATATATTTGTTTTGTAAGCATCATGGCCAAATTAGTGTGTTTCATTAACAAGGTCGTAAACTAGATTCTGTAAGCGCGATAACCATAATAACATGATAGTGTGATGGTGATGATACAATTGAGCTGGTACGATACTGTATCGAGTTATCGCCATCGTGCCATCGTGCCATCGATATATCACCATCGTACGTCGTGTCACCATCATGCCTTTGTCACATGCGTACACCAACATCAAAAATGAATGAATATTTAATCATATAAATCCATCCATCCACATCCCCCACCCCGCCTCTAACAAAAAAAACACCCAAAAATACTTCAATCCATCTATCTATCAATCCATCCATCCATCTATCCATACACATATACATACAATGTTTGTTATAAGATAGATCCCAGGAAATATGAGGAATATGTTGAGGGTTCTATTCCCCAATCAGACAGACAGACGATGATACGATGTTAGATGATGACAGTACGACGGCATGATAGTGACAGTAAGAGGGCATGATGGGGATAAAGCGATCTAATATAGAATCATTACCATCATACCATCGCTTCACCGTACTATCAAAATCGTACCATCTACACACTCCCAGTCAATACCTCCATCGTACTTGCATAACATGTCAGTAAAGCGATTCTGCGATGGCCATAACGGAATTTCATACACAACTGATATTCAGTAAACACGGGAAGTTATCACCACATGTACGACACATTTAAGTAATAAAAAAATACATACTCAGTATAAAAAGTAAGTGTGCACATCTATTTTCAGAAATTATTAAACGCGTTTAATGACAAATATAGCAAACACATTTTAAAATATACAAAAGTTAAAGTAGTGAGACCATTGTATTTAAAGTTCCTTTACTAACAAAGTTTGAGTTCCTAAGCTTAAACAAAATGCGTAATACAATTTGCAAAATTCATAGAGTTAAATAAAAAAACATCAACAACAGGTGAAAGTCATTCTGTTAACTTCTGGGTTTTTTAATTGCTCAGGAACTTAAACTCTTAACTTCTTCTCAAACATAAAGTTAGGATATTTGAACACATTTATGACTAAAACGTTTACAGCAATGCAATATTCGTAATGAGGTTGATTATGCAAATTGAGTGCACACTTTCTGTTTTGATTCAGTATTATAGGTTATTGAATTTGTATGGCTAAATATTTAGCGCGAGTCGTCCTGCGACAAAAGAACGAGTTCCAAGTAATATTTAGCCATACAAATTCAATAACCTTTTTATTGTATACTTTCATATTGTTTTCGATGAATGTTAATTGTATGTATATTACTTTTCATTGTATTTGTGTTATTTTTATAGCTTTTGATGAAATTCCTGTCTTGTCATTCAGTTTCATTGTGTGTGGATGATTATTTTGCGCGAAAACGACGTCGACGTCGGATGACGTTATTAAAAACATCAAGCGATTTTCTAAAGTTTGTTTACCATTCGATAACGTTAAAGACAGTGGGTGAGTGACCATTTCAATTATTTTATCATTTTCTGCCATAAAAGGTTGAAAAAAACACACGTATTTTTTTGTTGACACTATTATTTGAAAGTAGTTCCTTTTTTCTATTTCGCGGCTATTAGCAAGCACGAGAAAAAGTTCCGGTGCAATATCAATGTGTGCAATATCGTAGAATATTGCACACTTAGCTCAGTGCAAACTAAACGGGACAATATGAAAGTATAAAATAAATATACTAAACGGAACTCATAACGCTCCGTAATTATATTTTAAATATGTTTTAATTGTTATATTACTAAAAGAAATTCGTTAGGGTATATTTGAACCGTTTTCAAACATTTCTGTACACCAATTTCGTTCGATTTATTTTCGGATGAGCTTTTTCAAGCTTGATGCACATGCACCTCGATATTTTCTTTAAAATGACATGTGTGTAAGTAAATCGACTGAAATTTGAATCTTACGTGGATTTGGATGTTCTTGTTAGTATAGTTATTACAAAATAACTCTAATACTACTCGATATAATAAACTACACTAATTTAGAACTGGTTCTTAATATTTTCCAAAATAATACACAAGAACGGAGTGTGTTAATGAATGTAATATTTCGTCTAGGTCAACGGACCTAATATAACAGTGTCTAAACCTCCCAATAAGTAACAATTACCTTTTATACACTGACCACTATTTCCGCTCGCATTGTAACCAGCGTTGCATGTAAAAAAGCCGACAGTAGGTGTCTTCGAAACTGTATGACATGATTCGTTAGCTTTTGCACAGGCATCAGAGGGCAAACACGTAGCACGTAACGCTACAGAAAAATAAGTTAAAATTAGATTTCAAAGAGAATAGCTAAATGATCCGTGAGTTATTATGTACATGCATCACCCACATATATATGACACACTGTAAAATTGGCAATAAAGTATTTAACGTTCGTACTGAAAAAATATAATCCAAACGATATCTGACAAAGTAGCATGCATGACGCCTGTAATGCTGTCAAATAGCATCATTACATCGACAATTAGACAATTAGATTTTCAGTAAACCGGTTGTCCCCTGTACAATAGTTTTCAGTGATATACAGCTAGTATTACACAAAAAATACTGAAAAGGTGATCCTTTAGAAGCAACAAACACAAACAAGAGAGAAAGGTAGCATACTCGGTTTTATTGAGTCTGTTCATGAGAGGTCGATAAGTCACGTTACTCTTGTTTATGTTATGCTGGTAGAATGCAATAGTACAAATTATTGTTGAAAGAATCGAGAAGTTGTCTAACACACATACAAAGTTTCGGACGTGGGTTTATCGTCGTAAAGATTCCACTAAAGTCTTTAAAGTCTAAAATATATGTACTACGTGTATATATGTCAACGAAAAACGCTTACGTTTTATACACTTGTCACTCGTATTGAAGTAACCAGTATCACATGAACACACACTGTTCATATTTGTCGATGAGATTGTCGAAGTAGGACGACATGAGGCATTAACTGTAGAGCATTCATCACGCTGCAAACATTTTTCACCTAGAGCTACCTCTAAAAGATACAAATATATTCTTCTGTTTAAAATGTATACGGAAATATGTGAGGGACAAAAAGAAAAGTAATCCATTGACTATACAAATGAAACGTGAAAATTGGCGGACTCATTACACAATATAAATGTAAAGATTCAGCTTTACTAAATCATTATATACATGCATCACCCACAGCTATATGACAAACTGAAAGGTTGGCAATCAAGTGTTTAACTTACGTAAGGCAAAGTATTAATCCATACAATCAATACAACATCTGACAAAGTATCATATAAGATGCTTGAAATGCTGTCAAGTAAAATAGCATCATTATGACATAGACAAATATATTTTCAGTGAACTGGTTGTCTCCTGTATGACAGTTTTCAGTGATACACAACAAGTATTATACAACAAACGTTACTATTGTTAATGTTATGCTGGTAGAACTCCATAGCATAAATTATTTTAGAAATAAATCTCGAAGTTGCGGATTCGGTTTTATCGTCGAATAGATTCCACTAAAGTCACTAAAATATGTCAACAATAAAAAACGCTTACGTTTTATACACAGGCCACGCGTATTTAAGTAACCAGTATCACATGAACACACACTGATCGTATTCGTCAATGAGATTGTCGAAGTAGGACGACACAAGGCATTAGCTGTAGCGCAGACATCACGCTGTAAACATTTTTCACCTAAAGCTACCTCTAAAAGGTAAAGATATATTCAATCTTTAAAATGCATACCAAATATGTGATAGATAGAAAGAAAAGTAATCCATTGACTATACAAATGTTTCGTGAAAGCTACCTCTAAAAGATACAAATATATTCTTCTGTTTAAAATGTATACGGAAATATGTGAGGAACAAAAAGAAAAGTAATCCATTGACTATACAAATGATTCGTGAAACTTGGCGAACTCATTACACAATATAAATGTAAAGATTCAGCTTAACTAAATCATTATATATATGCATTACCCACAGCTATATGACAAACTGAAAGGTTGGCAATCAAGTGTTTAACTACGTAAGACAAAGAATTAATCAATACAATTCATACAATATCTGACAGAGTGTCATACATTATGCTTGTAATGATGTGAAGTTAAATAGCATCATTACGACACCGAAAGTTAGATTTTCAGTAAACTAGATGTCTACTGTACGACAGTTTTCAGTAATACACAACAAGTAACGTTACACTTGTTAATGTTATGCTGGTAAATCTCGATAGTTTAAACTATTGTTGAAACAAACCTAGAAGTTGACGAACACACATACACCGTTTCGGACGCGGTTTTATCCTGGTAAAGATTACTCTAAAGTCACTACATGTATATATGATAACAAAAAACGCTTACGTTTTATACAATGACCACTCATGTTGAAATAACCAGTATCACATGAACATACACTGATCGTATTTGCCGATGAGATTGTCGAAGTAGGACGACACGAGGCATTAGCTGTAGCGCAGGCATCACGCTGCAAACATTTTTCACCTAGAGCTACCTCTAATAAGTAAAAATAAATGATTATGTTTAAATGCATACGGATATATGTGATGGACAAAACGAAAAACAAATGAACTCACTAATCAAATGATACGTGAAAATTGGCGGACTCATTACACAATATAAATGTAAAGATTCAGCTTAACTAAATCATTATATATATGCATCACCCACAGCTATATGACAAACTGAAAGGTTGGCAATCAAGTGTGTAACGTACGTAAGGCAAAGTATTAATCCATACAATCCATACAACATCTGACAAAGTATCATACATTACACTGGCAATGCTGTAAAGTTAAATAGCATCATTTTTGTTATCAACATGAAGATTTCCAGTAAACTGGTTGTCTCCTGTACGACAGTTTTCAGCGATAAACAAATAGTATTACACAAGTCACGTTAATATTGTTAAGGTTATGCTGGTAGAATTCCATGGTATACATTATTGTTTAAAGAAACCTAGAATTTGACGAACTGATATGCACAGTTGATGGCTCGGTTTAAACGTCGTAACATTTATATTGACGTCATTACAACTTAATATATAATATTTATTGTATACTTTCATATTGTCCCGTTTAGTTTGCATTGAGCTAAGCGTGCAATATTCTACAATATTGCACGCATTGATATTGCACGGGAACTTTTGCTCGTGCTTGCTAAGAGCCGCGAAATAGAAATAAGGAACTACTTTCAAATAAAAATAACGGAATCCTTCCTATAGTGTCAACAAAAAAATACGATTTTTTTTTCAACCTTTTATGGCAAAAATTGATAAAATAATTCAAATGGTCACTCACCCACTGTTTTTAACGTTATCGAATGGTAAACAAACTTCAGGAAATCGCTTGAGGTTTTTAATGACGTCATCCGACGTCGACGTCGTTTTCGCGCAAAAAATTCATCCACACAAAATGAAACTGAATGGCAAGATTTCCATCAAAAACTATAAAAATAACACAAATACAACGAAAAGTAATAGTCATACAATTAACATTGATCAAAAACAATATGAAAGTATACAATAAAAAGGTTATTGCATTTGTATGGCTAAATATTACTTGGAACTCGTTGTTTTGGCGCAGGACGACGAGCTTTATAGTACTACATTTATATATATCAACGACAAACGCTTACGTTTTATACACTGGCCACTCGTATTGAAGTAACCATATTCACATGAACACACACCGATGGTATTTGCCGATGGGGTTGTCGAAGTAGGACGACACGAGGCATTAGCTGTAGCGCAGGCATCACGCTGCAAACATCTTTCACCTAGAGCTACCTCTAATAAGTAAAAATAAATGATTATGTTTAAATGCATACGGATATATGTGATGGACAAAACGAAAACAAATGAACTCACTAATCAAATGATTCGTGAAAATTGGCGGACTCATTACACAATATAAATGTAAAGATTCAGCTTAACTAAATCATTATATATATGCATCACCCACAGCTATATGACAAACTGAAAGATTGGCTATCAAGTCTTTAACGTACGTAAGGCAAAGTATTAATCCATACAATCCATACAACATCTGACAAAGTATCATACATGATGCTTGTAATGTCGTGAAGTCAAATAGCATCATTTTATCATCAATATGAAGATTTCCAGTAAACTGTTTGTTTCCTGTACGATAGTTTTCAGCGATAAACAAATAGTATTACACAAGTCCCGTTACTATTGTTAAGTTTATGCTGGTAGAATTCCATGGTATAAATTATTGTTTAAAGAAACCTAGAATTTGACGAAATTATATATACAGTTGCTGGTTCGGTTTTAACGTCGTAACATTTATATTGACATCATTACATCTTACTATATAATATGTACTACATTTATATATGTCAACGACAAACGCTTACGTTTTATACACTGGCCACTCGTATTGAAGTAACCAGAATCACATGAACACACAACGATGGTATTTGCCGATGGGGTTGTCGAAGTAGGACGACACGAGGCATTAGCTGTAGCGCAGGCATCACGCTGCAAACATTTTTCACCTAGTGCTACCTCTAATAAGAAAAAAAAATGATTAAGTTTAAATGCATACGGATATATGTGATGGACAAAACGAAAACAAATGAACTCACTACACTAATCAAATGATACGTGAATATTGGCGGACTCATTACACAATATAAATGTAAAGATCAATTTTACTAAATCATTATATATATGCATTACCCACAGCTATATGACAAACTGAAAGGTTGGCAATCAAGTGTGTAACGTACGTAAGGCAAAGTATTAATCCATACAATCCATACAACATCTGACAAAGTATCATACATTACACTGGCAATGCTGTAAAGTCAAATAGCATCATTTTTGTCATCAACATAAAGATTTCCAGTAAACTGGTTGTCTCCTGTACGACAGTTTTCAGCGATAAACAAATAGTATTACACAAGTCACGTTAATATTGTTAAGGTTATGCTGGTAGAATTCCATGGTATAAATTATTGTTTAAAGAAACCTAGAATTTGACGAACTGATATGCACAGTTGATGGCTCGATTTTAACGTCGTAACATTTATATTGACGTCATTACAACCTAATATATAATATGTACTACATTTATATAAATCAACGACAAACGCTTACGTTTTATACACTGGCCACTCGTATTGAAGTAACCAGAATCACATGAACACACACCGATGGTATTTGCCGATGGGGTTGTCGAAGTAGGACGACACGAGGCATTAGCTGTAGCGCAGGCATCACGCTGCAAACATTTTTCACCTAGAGCTACCTCTAATAAGTAAAAATAAATGATTATGTTTAAATGCATACGGATATATGTGATGGACAAAACGAAAACAAATGAACTCACTAATCAAATGATTCGTGAAAATTGGCGGAATCATTACACAATATAAATGTAAAGATTCAGCTTAACTAAGTCATTATATATATGCTTCACCCACAGCTATATGACAAACTGAAAGGTTGGCAATCAAGTGTTTAACGTACGTAAGGCAAAGTATTAATCCACACAATCCATACAACATATGACAAAGTATCATACATGATGCTTGTAATGTTGTGAAGTTAAATAGCATCATTTTGTCATCAACATGAACATTTCCAGTAAACAGATTGTCTCCTGTAAGACAGTTTTCAGCGATAAACAAATAGTATTACACAAGTCACGTTACTATTGTTAAGGTTATGCTGGTAGAATCTATGGTATAAATTATTGTTTCAAGAAACCTAGAATTTGACGAACTTATATACACACTTGCTTGCTCGGTTTTAACGTAGTGACATTTATATTGACGTCATTACAACCTAATATATAATATCTACTACATTTATATATGTCAACGACAAACGCTTACGTTTTATACACTGGCCACTCGTATTGAAGTAACCAGTATCACATGAACACACACTGATCGTATTTGTCGATGGGGTTGTCGAAGTTGAAAGACACGAGGCATAAGCTGTAGCGCAGGCATCACGCTGCAAACATTTTTCACCTAGACATACCTCTAATAAGTAAAAATAAATGTTTATGTTTAAATGCATACGGATATATGTGATGGACAAAACGAAAACAAATGAACTCACTAATCAAATGATTCGTGAAAATTGGCGGACTCATTACACAATATAAATGTAAAGATTCAGCTTAACTAAATCATTTTATATATGCATCACCCACAGCTATATGACAAACTGAAAGATTGGCTATCAAGTCTGTAACGTACGTAAGGCAAAGTATTAATCCATACAATCCATACAACATCTGACAAAGTATCATACATGATGCTTGTAATGTCGTGAAGTCAAATAGCATCATTTTATCATCAACATGAAGATTTCCAGTAAACTGTTTGTTTCCTGTACGATAGTTTTCAGCGATAAACAAATAGTATTACACAAGTCCAGTTACTATTGTTAAGTTTATGCTGGTAGAATTCCATGGTATAAATTATTGTTTAAAGAAACCTAGAATTTGACGAAATTATATATACAGTTGCTGGTTCGGTTTTAACGTCGTAACATTTATATTGACATCATTACATCTTACTATATAATATGTACTACATTTATATATGTCAACGACAAACGCTTACGTTTTATACACTGGCCACTCGTATTGAAGTAACCAGAATCACATGAACACACACCGATGGTATTTGCCGATGGGGTTGTCGAAGTAGGACGACACGAGGCATTAGCTGTAGCGCAGGCATCACGCTGCAAACATTTTTCACCTAGTGCTACCTCTAATAAGAAAAAAAAATGATTAAGTTTAAATGCATACGGATATATGTGATGGACAAAACGAAAACAAATGAACTCACTACACTAATCAAATGATACGTGAATATTAGCGGACTCATTACACAATATAAATGTAAAGATTCAGTTTTACTAAATCATTATATATATGCATCACCCACAGCTATATGACAAACTGAAAGATTGGCTATCAAGCCTTTAACGTACGTAAGGCAAAGTATTAATCCATACAATCCATACAACATCTGACAAAGTATCATACATGATGCTTGTAATGTTGTGAAGTCAAGTAGCATCATTTTATCATCAAAATGAAGATTTCCAGTAAACTGTTTGTCTCCTGTACGATAGTTTTCAGCGATAAACAAATAGTATTACACAAGTCACGTTACTATTGTTAAGTTTATGCTGGTAGAATTCCATGGTATAAATTATTGTTTTAAGAAACCTAGAATTTGACGAAATTATATATACAGTTGCTGGCTCGGTTGTAACGTCGTAACATTTATATTGACATCATTACAACCTACTATATAATATATACTACATTTATATATGTCAACGACAAACGCTTACGTTTTATACACTGGCCACTCGTATTGAAGTAACCAGTATCACATGAACACACACGGATCGTATTTGTCGATGGGGTTGTCGAAGTAGGACGACAAGAGGCATTAGCTGTAGCGCAGGCATCACGCTGCAAACATCTTTCACCTAGAGCTACCTCTAATAAGTAAAAATAAATGTTTATGTTTAAATGCATACGGGTATATATGATGGACAAAACGAAAACAAATGAACTCACTAATCAAATGATACGTGAATATTGGCGGACTCATTACACAATATAAATGTAAAGATTCAGTTTTACTAAATCATTATATATATGCATTACCCACAGCTATATGACAAACTGAAAAGTTGGCAATCAAGTGTGTAACGTACGTAAGGCAAAGTGTTAATCCATACAATTCATACAACATCTGACAAAGTATCATACATTACACTGGCAATGCTGTAAAGTCAAATAGCATCATTTTTGTCATCAACATGAAGATTTCAAGTAAACTGGTTGTCTCCTGTACGACAGTTTTCAGCGATAAACAAATAGTATTACACAAGTCACGTTAATATTGTTAAGGGTATGCTGGTAGAATTCCATGGTATAAATTATTGTTTAAAGAAACCTAGAATTTGACGAACTGATATGCACAGTTGATGGCTCGGTTTTAACGTCGTAACATTTATATTGACGTCATTACAACCTAATATATAATAAGTACTACATTTATATAAATCAACGACAAACGCTTACGTTTTATACACTGGCCACTCGTATTGAAGTAACCAGAATCACATGAACACACACCGATGGTATTTGCCGATGGGGTTGTCGAAGTAGGACGACACGAGGCATTAGCTATAGCGCAGGCATCACGCTGCAAACATTTTTCACCTAGAGCTACCTCTAATAAGTAAAAATAAATGATTATGTTTAAATGCATACGGGTATATGTGATGGACAAAACGAAAACAAATGAACTCACTAATCAAATGATTCGTGAAAATTGGCGGACTCATTACACAATATAAATGTAAAGATTCAGCTTAACTAAATCATTATATATATGCCTCACCCACAGCTATATGACAAAATGAAAGGATGACAATCAAGTGTTTAACGTACGTAAGGCAAAGTATTGATCCATACAATCCATACAACATCTGACAAAGTATAATACATTACACAGGCAATGCTGTAAAGTCAAATAGCATCATTTTGTCATTAACATGAAGATTTCCAGTAAACTGGTTGTCTCCTGTACGACAGTTTTCAGCGATAAACAAATAGTATTACACAAGTCACGTTACTGTTGTTAAGGTTATGCTGGTAGAATTCCATGGTATAAATTATTGTTTAAAGAAACCTAGAATTTTACGAACTTATATACACAGTTGATGGCTAGGTTTTAACGTCGTAACATTTATATTGACGTCATTACAACCTAATATATAATATGTACTACATTTATATATGTCAACGACACAAGCTTACGTTTTATACACTGGCCACTCGTATTGAAATAACCAGTATCACATGAACACACACTGATCGTATTTGTCGATGGGGTTGTCGAAGTAGGACGACACGAGGCATTAGCTATAGCGCAGGCATCACGCTGCAAACATTTTGCACCTAGAGCTACCTCTAATAAGTAAAAATAAATGATTTTGATTACATGCATACGAATATATATGATGGACAAAACGAAAAAAATGACCTCATTAATTAAATGATACGTGAAAATTGGCGGACTCATTACACAATATAAATGTAAAGATTCAGCTTAGCTGAATCATGATATATATGCCTCACCCACAGCTATATGACAATATGAAAGGATGACAATCAAATGTTTAACGTACGTAAGGCAAAAATTAATCCATACAATCCATACAACATCTGAGAAAATATCATACATTACACAGGCAATGCTGTAAAGTCAAATAGCATCTTTTTGTCATCAACATGACGATTTCCAGTAAACTGGTTGTCACCTGTACGACAGTTTTTAGCGATAAACAAATAGTATTACACAAGTCACGTTACTATTGTTAAGGTTATGCTGGTAGAATTCCATGGTATAAATTATTGTTTAAAGAAACTTAGAATTTTACGAACTTATATACACAGTTGCTGGCTACGTCGTAACATTTGTATTGACGTCATTACAACCCAAAACATAATTTGTAATGCATTTATATATGTCAACGAAAAAAGCTTACGTTTTATACACCGGCCACTCGTATTGAAGTAACCAGTATCACATGAACACACACTGATCGTATTTGTCGATGGGGTTGTCGAAGTAGGACGACACGAGGCATTAGCTATAGCGCAGGCATCACGCTGCAAACATTTTGCACCTAGAGCTACCTCTAATAAGTAAAAATAAATGATTATGATTACATGCATACGAATATATATGATGGACAAAACGAAAAAAATGACCTCATTAATTAAATGATACGTGAAAATTGGCGGACTCATTACACAATATAAATGTAAAGATTCAGCTTAACTAAATCATTATATACATGCATCACCCACAGCTATATGACAAACTGAAAGGCTGGCTATCAAGTGTTAAACGTACGTAAGCCAAAGTATTAATCCATACAATCCATACAACATCTGACAAAGTATCATACATGATGCTTGTAATGTTGTGAAGTTAAATAGCATCATTATGACACTGAAAGTTAGATTTTCAGTAACCTGGATGTCTACTGTACGACATTTGTCAGTAATACACAACAAGTAGTATACAAGTAACGTTGCACTTGTTAATGTTATGCTGGTAGAACTCGATAGTATAAATTATTGTTGAAACAAACCTAAAATTTGACGAACACACATACACAGTTTCGGACGCGGTTTTATCCGCGTAATGATTCCTCTCAAGTCACTAAAATCTAATATATATGTTCCACATGTATATATGATAACAAAAAACGCTTACGTCTGATACAATGACCACTCGTGTTAAAGTAACCAGTATCACATGAACATACACTGATCGTTTTCATCGATGAGATTGTCGAAGTAGGACGACACGAGGCATTAGCTGTAGCGCAGTCAAAGGTTGGCTATCAAGTGTTTAACGTACGTAAGGCAAAGTATTAATCCATACAATCCATACAACATCTGACAAAGTAGCATACATGATGCTTGTAATGTTGTGAAGTTAAATAGCATCATTTTGTCATCAACATGAAGATTTCCAGTAAACTGGTTGTCTCCTGTTAAAGTTATGCTAGTAGAATTCCATGGTATAAATTATTGTTTAAAGAAACCTAGAATTTCACGAACTTATATACATAGTTGTTGGCTCGGTTTTAATGTCGTAACATTTATATTGACATCATTACAACCTAATATATACTATGTACTACATTTATATATGTCAACGATAAACGTTTACGTTTTATACACTGGCCACTCGTATTGAAGTAACCAGTATCACATGAACACACACTGATCGTATTTGTCGATGGGGTTGTCGAAGTAGGACGACACGAGGCATTAGCTGTAGCGCAGGCATCACTCTGCAAACAATTTGCACCTAGAGCTACCTCTAATAAGTAACAATAAATGTTTATGTTTAAATGCATACGGATATATGTGATGGACAAAACGAAAACAAATGAACTCACTAATCAAATGATACGTGACAATTGGCGGACTCATTACACAATATAAATGTAAAGATTCAGCTTAACTAAATCATTATATACATGCATCACTCACAGCTATAGGACAAACTGAAAGGTTGGCTATCAAGTGTTTAACGTACGTAAGGCAAAGTATTAATCCATACAATCCATACAACATCTGACAAAGTATCATACATTACACAGGCAATGCTGTAAAGTCAAATAGCATCATTTTGTCATCAACATGAAGATTTCCAGTAAACTGGTTGTCTCCTGTACGACAGTTTTCAGCGATAAACAAATAGTATTACACAAGTCACGTTACTATTGTTAAGGTTATGCTGGTAGTATTCCATGGAATAAATTATTGTTTAAAGAAACCTAGAATTTGACGAACTTATATACACAGTTGCTGGCGACGTCGTAACATTTACATTGACGTCATTACAACCTAATATATAATATGTACTGCATTTATGTATGTCAACGGAAAACGCTTACGTTTTATACACTGACCACTCGTACTGAAGTAACCAGTATCACATGAACACACACTGATCGTATTTGTCGATGGGGTTGTCGAAGTAGGACGACATGAGGCATTAGCTGTAGCACAGGTATCACTTTGCAAACAGTTTTCACCTAGAGCTACCCCTAATAAGTAAATATATCGTTATATTGGTTAAAATACATACATAAATATGTGATGGACAAGAAGAAAAGAAAATGAACTGATTAAACACTTGATCGGTTTTACTTCAGTTATTATGTACTTGCGTCACCCACAGCTATATATCAAACTGTAAAAGTGGAAATCAAGTGTTTAACGTACGTACGGCAAAGTATAAGTCCATAAAATATCTGACAAAGTGTCATATATGACGCTTGTATTGTTGTCAAGTAAAATAGAATCACATGAAATCAACTATTGGATTTTCAGTAAACTAGTTGTCTCCGCATGTTCGACAGTTTTCAGCGATGCAGAAATAGTATTACACAAGTCACGTTACTCCTGTTTAAGTTATGCTGGTAGAACTCCAGAGTATACATTATTGTTGAAGGGAACTATTAAAACCAAATATATATATGTACTCCATGTATATATGTAAAACAAAAAACGCTTACGTTTTATACACTGACCACTCATGTTGAAGAAACCAGTATCACATGAACAGACACTGATCGTTTTTGTCGACGGGAGTGTCGAAGTAGGACGACATGAGGCATTAGCTGTAGCACAGGCATCACTCTGCAAACATGTTCCACCAAGAGCTACCTCTAATAAGTAAAACTATCGTTTTATTGGTTAAAAACATACGGAAATATGTGATGGACAAAATGAAAAAAGAAATGAACTGAATATACAAATGATTCGTGGAACTTGGCGAACTCATTACACAATATAAATGTGAAGATTCGGCTTAACTAAGTCACTATGTACATGCATCACCCGAAGCTACATGTCAAACTGTAAGATTGCCAATCAAGTGTTTAGGATATATAAGGTAAAATATATTTCCGTTAAATAATGCAGAACTTACCATACATGACGCTTGTATTGTAAATACAACTTTCGTCAAGAACTACAATGCACTGAAACTGTCATTAAAACAAGATGGTATCAAGTTCTTCACATATTATACCGAAAATAGCCTTACACGTTATCGTTTAAGTTAGATAATATATATATATTTATTTATTACGTATTTCATCACAAATGTGAATACTGGTATCACTAGAATTACCGGGAGTATATATATATATATAGAAATAATGTTTTAATCGATTAGGTTACAGTACCCTGTTGCAAAAGACAGTCTGATTGGCAGAAAAAGTATATGGAAAGTTCCATGCCTAATGCATAGATAAGCCTCACTTTGATGGATGAGTTACTAGGTGACAAATTCAATTTTGTTTCCTTGAATTTTTTATTTATTTCTGATGGTTTCATCCATATGGTTATTGTTCTATGATATGGCAGAGTAAAATGGAAAGTGTGTGATTTTCATAAAAAAAAATGGGGATTCCCTCAAATTGTAGGGTCATGACCTTCGGACACATAAAAGTGGCATTAAAAGTAGGTCGTCGCCTAAAATGAAGTTCCTTTTTACATGTATCTAAGTTGCATCGGTGCAGCAGGGTAAGCAAAAAAAAAAAAAAGCCTTTTTTTTTGTTTGCATGTCAGATGGGAAACATTAAACAGTAAGTCTATGGAAAATGCAATAGTGGTCTATGACCATAAACAGTTCAACAAATAAGAAGCAGCCATTTTACCATTAGCACAACTATTTATTCTCGCCAAATGCTTTTATGATTTCATCGGGTATCATACGCCTATATCTTTATGATTATACTATAACCCGTGAAAGCACGGCGGATATTGGACTGTTGTAGAAACTGTTATCTAACATGGTTTATTAAAATACTCAATAGTGATTGGTTATTGAGGAGTTTTGTTTCACAAATGTCACCAAGAGCTTTGACGTCACGTCCTTCATCGTCCTTCGTGCGTCCTTTTAAACTATTTTCAACGTCGGAAAACATCCAAATCAACGATTATGTTAGTTTAAAGCAACGTTACGTTCAAACAACAAACTGAAATTGTTCAAAACACGATAAAGCAGTATATTTTCTTCGTTTGGTGCTATGAGATGGACATACAATATAAGTTGTGAGAATGTATTTGTATTATGTTGAATCTATCGAAAATGTGTGTATAAAATACACAAAAATCCATGCCAGATAAAAAAATAAAATATTTCCAGTTGGTTTATATTGTACGATATCAAAACCTGGTGTTTAGGACTTGAAACACATCGAAACCGCAGCCCTTGGTATAGATGATCTTCAAGTCCCGCCCACCAGGTATTGATCTGGGACAATATAAACCAGCTGGAAATATTTTATTTCTTAGTTAAAGTATCTGTACAGAGACAGCTACATCTTGGATAGCAAGTAATGTATATGTGTAAAGGTACATGTCCAAATGGTCATCTTTCAACTATACTGCTCCGTTTAATATTTCCACTTTACTTCCCATACACATGTTTCTTATAATTATGACTAGTGTTCATTGCTTCCAAAGAATCCCCTTTTCATCATGTTATGTATTCAAGGATCTGAAGTTAACTCAGGGACCTTATAATACAAACTAATTTGTCATATTTCAAAAGTGTTACTACATGTATTAAAAACAACAACCTTAAACACGTTTTCATTTTTATTCGGCCAATTTCCCTGTAATATGCCTCTATTTCATTCCTAACATGTGACGTCTCTTTAATGTGTACATTCATGTCTTCAACAATCTAAACGTTACCAACTTTGGCAATTTTTTAAATAAAAAATTACGTGGTTTATCACAATGTTAGCGTTTTACTATCCTTAAAATGGCAAATAACGCTACTTACTATTATAAAAGACATTTACCAATCACGGGAAAGTGCAGAAAAGCTTTGAGAAAGAAGCAGTCGACGATTTCCACAACTAATCGGCAACGCCACATTGTTTTGTTCATTTAAGGCACCCATGTAGACATCAGCGCATGTCTACGGCGCATTGACCATTGAAACCCGTATAATTTTCTTTCAATATGACAATAAGATTTTACTTAACTATCAGAAGTTGAATAAATTAAAAAAATTAAGCAAAGTCAAACCTGGTTTAAAACACCGCTCATCTGAGATTGTCTCTTATTAAAGGTACAAACACTTCGACTTCTTATCAAAGGTTTAACGGATTATGTACATGCACTTTCTATATTCGGTACATGCAAGTAAATGTAGATGTTATTTTCATGACGAGTCCTATATTTACTGTTAATTTAACTGTATTAATTCACCAAAAATGTTTAAATTAAGTCGTGTTTTATACGATTATTTACAACGCAATCAGCAGCCAATCAATGATGGTATCATATCTCGGTGAAGACGTTCAGTTCGCTATTTTTGAAAATTTACTGCGGTCATATGACAAATTATCATATGGTCGCAGACTACTTTTTGAGACTGACAGAGGTGAAAGTAAATTAACCCGGCAGAGGTTGATCTATAACAATGTCAGTTGATATGGCTTTCGGCTTAAGTATGACGCAAAAACAATAATGAACGAAGATTTTCTTTTTATTTCAACATATTTCTTCACACTGGCTGAATAAATTATATCATCAAATAATAATAGTAATGATTGGAATATCATATTTCTTCTAGCCTAACTTTAACTATAATATCATGATGTGTACATTATGTGGCTTAGTGACTGGCCTAATATTATTGTGAGCGCAATGGTAAAAAATAACCGTATCAATATTAAAAGGGGTACTTTAAACTATTGTCTAATCACAGCGTCGTATTCAGTAAACTGACTGTTTCAAAGAAGCACCCATGTTGTCAATCCTTTTATGTTTGTGGTGTCGCTTATTTTGTTTCTTTTTTATCCATGTAATGTTTGTTTTGAATGCGTAGTTATGGATGACGCGTGTTTTGAATTTTACACTTCCTGTTCGACCTTTACATCTACTTTCATAAATATTCATTTAGACAAATAGTTATCGCATAACATGGCTTCTGGGAGTGCAATAAAGCCATGACTTATTTCTCGTAATACATTACAGAGCCAAAATGAGGTCCGAATCAATGTGTTTGTATACAGTAAAACATTTAATCCCAATTGTTTGCATGGTATATCATACGATATTTCCAGATACCTTAACTAATTGAAATCTTACTTGAGTTTATAAAATACATGCTAGTAACGTTAAATTTAATTTAAGGTGTTGCATTATTTGTAGAGCGAACACATTTGTACCCGCGTAACGTAGCGAAGTCATGTAAACAACAAAACGACGTCATGCTTTCTCTTACAAATTGCCGCCGTATATAAGGTAATTTGACAACATTAAAGTGAAACTATCATGTCGTAGGTGTGTTATGTGATAAACAGAATATTACATGAGTGACTGTGTATTATTGACTTTAATAAACTCGTTGAATAAAAAGATAAGATACTCGGCAGAGCCTCGTATCCTATCATTTTATGCAACTCGTTTATTAAAATCAATTATACACAGTCACTCATGTAAAATCCTCTATATAAGTCATAAACATCCCTTAAACATCATAATGGCTGAGAGAATTAAAAATATATAAAATGCTTTGAACTCAGCTTTCAAGAAGACAGTAAAAGAGTCGAAATCAATAATTGTACATTATTAATAAGACCATAGCAGCGATATTTTAAAATAATGGGTATTCAGCTTAGAAAGGGTGTGTTATTATATATCCTGGCTAATGAGTACTTCTTGTAGAGTATATTTGAGTGGACGATTTTGGGGCAAACAAACGACCATATTTCACTTGTTTTTTCTTGTTTTTTGTTTTCAATCATAGATATTACCAACAAGATGCTGATATACATATATCCTTATTGATTTACATGCTCAGATACTTTCCAAAATGTTTAAATAGCTAAGGAAGAAAAATGACAATTTAGCAATTGTCCATTATTCAAGATGTTATTAATTGCTATTGACTGTGAAAACAATGCTTAAGTCACGCCTTTCATGGCGTTGTTGATTGGAAGAATTAAAGAGGACATTCTTCCTAACGTATTGCATAATATATTCTAAATACATGTTAAAATATTTTAAATGTTGTGACGTTACATCGAAAATCTTCATTTGCCATTTCTTATTATACAAATCTCATTAAAATCAGACCCTTTATCACGCTACGATACTCTACACTACTAAGGATCTGACAACACTGCATTGGAGGTCACGTCAGATTGACCTTACGATTAACCAATCAGATTTCAGCCTACAAAATTCCTCGGTATACTGCATCACTGCGCATGTCGCGTTTCAGTCAAACGCTGTGGAGCAGTTTAAGCTCGGTATTGAAACAGACAATGTCCGTAACTTTTAGCTTATTAAACACAAAGTAACTGCGTTGACAAACATAACACACCAACCATTATTGAAAATTTACTGAAAAAAAAAGACAAGATTGTTTGACGGAATTCAAAAGCGCTACAAAAATTGTACCGTTTCGTGAGGTTGAACCCATACAAAAATTACACTCGCAGGTAGTAATAATAGAACGTCTCAATGGTCGACTTCGCTTTCAACTGCTCTAAGCGGACCAGACGTACTAAGACATACTATTTTAGAAAAAATAATGTCGTTATAAACTCGGTAGAGTATATATTTTTCAGATACAGTTCCGAATATTTTCAAAACATATGACTGCGCATGTAAAACATGCCATTTAGTGCATTTCTTTGAATTTGTCGTGCAATCCACAGCAATAACACACGAACATTTTATCTTTTTTTCGGATATAGATCTATGTGTTTTATGTGATTTTCGTTTGTTCAGTTCACTCGAATATCATCTGAAGTGCATATGAAACGCGCGATTTCATTGGTTGAATTAAGTTCTCATGAATATTGATTTGATGAAAGGTCGATCTGACGTGACCTCCAATGCAGTGTTGTCAGATCCTATAGCGGAAAGTATCAAAGCGTAATTAGTGTATGATTTTAATGACAGTGTATGATTTTAATGACATTGCTATTATACACATTAAAAACAACGGTTTTAATTGATTGTAGGCGAAACAAGCATATACTAGATGGTATTGATCCTATATAGTTATATGAATGAAAATGAATGGTCAATGTAAGTACATGTACCATATGGCATTTTAACTATTATGGAGGGTAATGGCAATGCTAAAACAATAGAAAACACCCAAAATAACTTACTTCTGACACACGATGAGCCATTGAAGTACAGAGCATCACTACAACATGAACAGTTAGAATCAGTAATAGCAGTTGTTGTTGCACAGCATCTTTGAGGATTCTGGGGTACTTCGCCTGAATAGAGAAAACAGAATAAGATCACCTACGTGAGCACGGGAACACCCAATACATATGATAATAGTTTTATTATCTATGGTTTATATATTTTCGGATATGATATATTAACTATCTGCGAGCGTGCGTTCGTATGTGTGAAAGGTGGATAGCAATCAACTATCATTGTTCATAAAAAGATGTACTCTCTTGCGTAATGAAACACAAGTGTATTTTATTAGTTGCTTCTATATTTTAATATGTGTATATGAATATATTTTTCAAATAATTAAAAATCGTTTCCAGTAATGTAAGTCAAATCTGTTTCATTTTCATTTTCGTTTCGTGAGAGGTCATGTAATGCGCAACATTTTGCACGCATCCTAGCACCGGCTTAAGCGTTAATCTACTTTAAAAAGAGTATGAAACGTGAACGCCACACATATTGGTTTTGATGATCCCAAATGACCAGTAAATAATAAAGCTACTGCTTTGAAGTCGGGGCGACTTTTTCCAGCCGCCACACAGCACTAAACGAACGATAGTGTAAATGTCAATAAATACTGAAAATGGGATCACTTGAAAGCAACAAATTAAGAGAGTAAAGTAGCAGTCTCGATTGTATTGATAAGAGTATAAAAGGAGTCTGTTCATGAAAGGTAATATGAGGTACAGCACGGTTCACGCCCTCTTACACCTGCTTTAGCGGTATTCTACTTTTAAAGAGTTGGTTGATGATCCCAAGTTTAATAATATTTTATTGCAGATATGTTACAATACATCAATTAAACATCACAATATTCATAGAAACATATGCAAATGGATTGAACTACAAGTTATTACAACATTAGTTACAGTTCTCCCAAAGGACCAGTAAGTAAACTATAACATTACTAAAATGTAGGCGTTGCGCCTTTTTGCAGCTGACCACACAACACTAAACAAAAGCTAGACTAAGCGTGAATGACCATAAATACTGAAAAAGAGAGCCATTGGAAGCAACAAACTCTAACAAGAGAGAAAAGTAGCAGACTCGGTTTCATTGATTATGTTAATAAAATGTAATTGAAGGTGCAACGACGCTTACGTTCCCTTGCAACGGCTTAAGGGTTATTATATTTGTTATGCAACAAAGATTGGACTAGAAGATCCTAACGGACCATCGAATTCAGTTAAATGTACATTAGCTCAAGATTTTACTAATAATTACCAAAATAGTTTACAATGGTAGAAATAATGCCGTTAAACCATCTTAACTAAATATGTTTACTCTTTGTACCATATAATGTGGTCTGTACCAAAGTTTTGACTATTGTATACTTTTAAAATGACTCCTATACATATAATTTATCACATAACTTGCGGTGTGTGAGTGTCATATTTATCATATTAGACTAGTATAATAAATATGCAAATGAAGGCCGAATCATCGTTCGGTCTTTTCCGTTCAGCTCAGTGTGCATAGGGGTTACCTTATTAATATCCGTAACCGTTTTACACATCGGAGTTCGGACATCTACGTGGTTCCATTGTTCGGTGTAGTACGGAGAAGACCGAGGCAACAAAAGTCGTCATCGTTCAAAAGTTCATCATACAACATCGTTATATATATAGGCAGCAATAGTAATAAATAGTCCTGATGAAGCTTGTTTTGGAAATAATAAATATACTCTCACATTTGTTTCTATATTGAATATATTAGTCTCGTTGGCTAAAATTGATATATCATGTTCGGCACAGCCTGGCATCATCTAATTTTATCCTACTCGTTTGATAAATTCAATATTAAATAAGCACTCATGTAAGATCATCTGTAAACACGTTCTACACACACCAAATCTATATATTAATATGTTTTCCCGCGCATTTGAAGTAAATAGATATTATTTATCTGCAGCGTTCGATTATTAGGAAATCCTTCACGAGATGACAAGCGTATATTGTTTTTCCTCGAGAGAGCGCGGATGCGAGCGAGTGAAAAAAAAATACGCTTGCCATCAAGTGAAGGATTTCCTAATAATCGAACACAGCAGTTAAATAATCTGTTTATTACATTTTAATATTCTGTTTATTACATTTTTAACTTTATTTTGTTTAAGTTTTATCATTTTGATTGTAGTTCGTACCAAATTACGCCACGGATGTTAATGTAAGATTTCCTTTTAAGGCAAATCATAAAAAAGTATTCATACGCGATAGTAGTAAATAGCCTGGCATTACAATATAAACACTTCAAATTTATCGCTTTTAAGGCAACACGCTTTATATATAAACATATATATGTGTACTGTATTTTTTCATAAATCTCTTTTAAAACAACAACATGTATTCAGTACATGTGTAACGTTAGATTAAGATCGCCGATTCACAATCATAATGTGTAAACTATCGATCAGCGTGTTTTCAGCAGTTCAGACAAAAACAAATGAACTTAGACACGGACAATGTTGTTGAAAGCTATGGATTATCGAATGACAATGCTACAATGAATCTTGATGGAACTATAGTATTAGATATTGACGAGAAGTGCAAAATTCAACTGTTATTGTTGATTTGCGGTCACGAATCACGGTCAAGGTCAAAAACTCGGGCATGCGCAGTCGTGAAAAAGAAAAAAGAAGTGAACAGTTAGCTTTTTCAGTTTCATCGAGTTAGTTATTAATATTTAGCGATTACGAATATTCCTTCACTGAGAAATCCCGATCTTTCATCGATACAAATGTAATAAAAGTTATTAATGATTAAGATTTAGATATGTGATCATTTCCACAAAAGTGCACATTTTCTAGACGAAAACTATTGTGTATATAGTATATTAGTCTTATTAAAGGTATGAAAGCACTAATTATTTTCCCCATAGACACCAATGTTAAAGTGTCACATATAAAATGATTTGCTGCAAATTCAACTCAAGTATGGATAATGCAGCAGTGTAATGTTCATATAGAAAACTATTTTTCCACTGGTAAAATCACCAGAAAATGTGGGGTCAGAAGACATGTAAGAAAGTTCTTGTTTGTTTACTAAACAGGTCAGGGGTACAGCTGTTTTTATTGATCGACTGTTTTCATTGCTCACAAAGTGTTAGCATAGAGTCGAAATTTCGAAAATGTTCATCAGTGATCCAGTAAAACCTATTAATACGCTTCTTATACATATAACCACAAAATCGAATAGAAATGGGCAGTTTTCCCCTACTTATAATGCCCATTTCCATCAAAAAAGGAGGGATTACTTTTTATTATAGGAACTACATTCGATACACCTCGGAGGTTTACATGTAATTAGTGGTGGTAAACCTAAAGCAGGGGCCCCAGTGATCAGTACATGACAAATGCTTATTAATAAACGCAGACAATTCTCAAGTTTTTGCGTCCGTGTGATCAAGATCGATTCAGGACGTTTCGGCACCAAACCATTTCAGCACCTAGATGTTTCGGTAACAAACCATTTCGGCATATATTTGAATTTTTACCCTAGACGTTTCGGCAACCATTTATATTTGAGTATTATAATGAAGAAAGAAGTAAAGAAATTAAATATTTTCTATAAGATCACTTGTAGTTCATTTAAAATGCAAAGTTGATTGCCTTAACGGCAACTCCGAAGCGGTTTTGAGCCTGAATACAACTAAAACATGAACATAAATAGGGCCCATATGATAATCACTTGTAAAATTTAAGTAAAAATTTTATATTATATTGTGGCATGGTCACTGAAATTCCTTTTGTAATAGCTCAGGTGTAAATCGTTTAATTGAAAATACTTTCCCTTTAACATGTATAATAATGTATACCTAAGACTAAATAAAAACTTATCTGTATTCATACAGTATCCTTTACTTCCTTGTCATCTCCATATCGACGACTACAGGTATGTGACTTGAACAAAGTCTCCACAAACTAACCCATTATTAAAAATCGTCTAAATATAACGCCTGGTCATACTTTTCTTGTTTTGTTTAAAACATATGTATTCTTTGCACTGAATAGAGTAATAACAAGTTTATTGAATATAGACATACATTAGGAGTTTGCAAAGAAAACAAGATTGAAGACACATTTAAACTACTGGAAAAACATGTGAATGTTTGAATAACCCTCGACAAAAGCACATAGTAATTAATAACAAACCTTGAGACGCTGCATATTGACAAGTAAAAGCACCTGTAAAATATAAATAAAACAACATGGATATTATAAGAGGTATATAAAGAAAAGTCTTTGGATATTATCAAAAACAACTGGAGCAAAGAGAATAACGCCATAAACGGTCTTTATCATGCAACAGTTTTTTCTTATACATCTGGAGTGGCACCACTAGACAACAATGTGATATTTTCTAAGGGGTGCAAATAGTTGCCACAGAGTTATTTTTTTGAATTTCTGAAAATGTTTATGTATCCATATGCTGAAACTGGCAGATATGAGAATTTGTAAAACTTACTTTGAAAATATCTTACAATGAATATGAAATTGGCTAAATATTTATTTACATACCTAATATAACAAGTGCAATGCATGTTTTCAGTTCATCAGCGTTATGCATGGTACCTGCAAGAATGTGAAAACTTTTAGATTATATTCACGTACCATTCTATATGTACAAAACATCGCCATTTTGTAATGTTTGTGCCTTTCCTAAACATATTTAGTATTTAATCATTTGAATTACCATTCCGTATTTCTTATATTTAATCTCATTACGTTCCAATTATTTAATTTATTGATTTATTAATTGTTGTATTAAAACGTACTGTTTACATTCAAGCATTAAAACTGTGATAAATATCTTTAATATTGTGAATATGCGTAACAACCTTGAAGTTTCACCAAAATAAAATCGAAACTGGTAATTTAACTGTTGTGTTTTTTTAAATGTTTAGTACAAGTGTTTATATGTTTCCTTTAAAAGAAGGCATATCCAGATAAGCAAATCATATAACTTCCTCAAATTTTCACATTTTATAAATTCCTCATGTTAATGTTTTTAAATAGTTATTTACGTTATCAATAGCATTTATTATAACTAATCAAAACATATTTACAATTTAATTTATATTATCTAGCTGCTAGTTTTACGAAAAATAACTTCTTGCTGAATATACTGTTTATTCAATTGTATATTGGATTTCAATTGTATATTGGATACAAGCAAGTCAAACAATGAAACGATGGTATTGTCTGGTCAGATTGGATGAGTGAACATATGGACGTAGGCCTTCGAAGAACCCAAAATCGAAGTAATCTGACATTTGAACTTAAACTTAGTACCTTAACCTTTAACAAAATAAACGTATTCATTTAGAAACCTTAAAAAAAAGTATTGTTGACACAGTAGTTTACCAAGTTTAACTGAAGTACCTTCTTTGAGTCCCAAAGGTAACAGAGTTTACATGGTAAATAAATATTACATATAATTTGAAATTTGACTGTAAAGTATGACCTGAATTAAGAACGTCGCACCATCTGATTAAAATGCCTATTTAAACAAGTTTAGTTAAATTATATGTCACTCTTTTACACTGCGTACAGGAGCATACGTTGTCTGTCCATATAGTATGGCCTTTGTAACTTAATTTTAGCTAATGCGGTGGTATATACTCGTAGTCAGAAAATCAGTTGTTGACATTTTCATAATTGAGACAGTCATATGTACAGTCTACTGTATGTTTCGATATTTCGCTCCCTTAACGTCTTTTTAAATAGATAATTTTAAAGCAATTTTGATATTAACCATGTGAGTATTACACACTAGCGTAGTATTATACATTACTAGAAATGGACCCGCGCATGCGCGGGTAAAACGATGGAGGGAGAAGTGGTGCGCAGAAAACCGTTGAAAGGAGGAAAATGGAGCGGTGTTTGCAATGAATAGATCGCGTGATGAAGGAAATGTTTATAAAGCAGTGTAAATAAACAAACATGCGAATTGTAGTCGATCTTTATTTAAAGAGAAATAAGTCGGAAAATAGTGCAAAATGTAATTAATAATCACTACAGCACAAAACATACGGAATTACGTGTCCCTAAGAAGCATAAGCTAAATTTGATATCACTTCTGTATATAAAATAATTGCCAACATGGAAACAATGACACGCCACGGGCTGTCTCGTCTTCTGGGGTTTTGTTCATTCACAACGAGAGTTTGCTTTGTTGGGGTCGTAGAGTGTTTCATTACTACTGTAACATTAATCTACCTCTGAAATGATGAAAATGTGATTGTTAATGAAACAAATGTTCTTCATATTGTGAAAGACAAAACAAAAATAATACTGGTGACTACAAGTGTAGTAGCTGGTCATATAAACTACAATGTAAATGCTTAACTCTGTGGTTTTCATTTCTGTTACAGTGAGATGGGGTGGATCCCAGGGAATGTTCAAGCAAAGTATCAAAGCAATACCTTTGATGGTATTGGAGATACATATATATATTCCAAAAATCTTTAACCAACCACTTTAACCAAGAAAAAATTTACTTTGTTCTTTTGTCTTTAAAGTCAAGGTCAAGGTCATTGGTGGGGTGGGGCTTAGTGAAAGTGTAAGGGTTTGCCCCAGGGAATGTTCATACAAAGTATCAAAGCAATACCTTTGACGGTATTGGAGATATATACCTTCCAAAACAAATTAACCAAAATCTTTAACCAAGAAAATTTGACTAAGTTCTGTTGTCTTTAAAGTCAAGGTCAAGGTCATTGGTGGGGTGGGGCTTAGTGAAAGTGTACGAGGTTACCCCCAGTGAATTTCCCATTACACAGTTTCAAAGCATACCTTTGGATGGTGTAGGAGATATATATCTTCTAAAAACTTTACCGTAAACGTTAATCAAGTTGACGGCACCGTCGCCTTCGCCTTCGCCGCCGCCGGAAATGTGATCCCTATGTCACGCTTTTTTCTTCGAAGAGGCGAGACAAAAATAATTAATAGCTTTTTGCAAATTATTGAAAAAATCTCAGAGATGCAATATATTATTTCCGTTTGGTGCCCAGAAAAGTAGCATAGTGGTTCAATGCGATGAGTCCGTTTTTGCACCAGCAGGACAATACATGTATAGAAATAACTTACAATGAAAATAAGTTAGAGCATTAAAAATGACTATGCCAAAAATGATTGGAAAATGTGGGATGTGCAAAGCGAATTCAAATTTCATGAAAAAGAAACCACAAGTGTGACAAAAAATGATACTGTAATTCGGTTTTTTTTTTTTCGCGAGAGTTTTATTTGTGTGTACTTTTGCGAATGACATCCACTGCGAATTTAAAACTTTCGCCGTTTTCCCTGTGATCTATTAATAGTCACAAACTGATCCAGAGTTTGTCCGGAAATTATTAATGAAAAAAGCCGACATGTAGACAGCGTCACGCCTGTAGTACAAAATAGGGTTGGGGTTAAAGTACGTACATTCCAAAATATAACGGAAATAGCAGGCGCGTGGGTATGATGAATAGTTTATCTTAGTATAACGAAACTAAAGGAAATTACAAATATAGTAGGATGTTTAACATATATTAAGACAAAATCAAATGTTAATCTATTTTTATATCGTATATTAGAACAATTAGCAATTATATAGTTCATAAATCTGTCAGATGTAATTGGATAATAAATACATTCAGTGATTCGGTACGGTAAGTACATACCAGCGAACATCATTGTGTAACATATATCATACATAAAGATGTAATAATATTAAAATCAACACTCAGACATGGGGTCAATTATATGGCCAAAAAGTGATACTCTATCCCTTTAGTAAGGAGCGATCTCGAGCGATGTCAGAAAACAATAATTTCACAGTCAATTATAGCATAGACATGATTATAGATGGCATACAATATGTACAAACTATCATTTTCATTTATATAAAATATATCTATCCATAGTCGTAAGTACACCTAATTTAATAATATTATTTTCTAATTACATATTTGGTCCATTTTATTTTATTTTACATACTATACAAATCTCTATTAGTGCGTTATACCTAAGCTGAACTATTCCTTAATACTTTCAGTATCCCTGTCCACGCACGTACTATTTCCTTAAGTTCCGAATGTACGTACGTTACGGTAGGTACGGCTTTACCCCAACTACAAAATATGTTTAAAACGAAAAAAAAAATTCAAGGAAAACAACCAGAGATAACTTGAAATCCATAAAAGGACGTTTTAAACGGAGCGACTGGCATTGACATTCTGACATACCGAGTCCTCAGCTAAGACGAGCCTATTTTTGAGAAATCGTGGCTACGCACTGACTTATATCCGTTATAGTTTCGGAATGTACGGTACGGAACGGTACGTACGGTAGGTACCAACCTACAAAATATGTTATAACGAATTAAAATGTCACTGTAAGTGACAAATGCCCCCGTAGTGGTTTGTGAATATATGAACGATATGTGTATTGGACATGGTTATCGTTAAGTACTGCTTTTGCCCTTGACCTTTCAATGTGACCTTCACCTCGAAGCCACTAGATCTGGATTTTGCGCGCGATTTCGTCGTCTTTTGTGGTGAGCACTTGTGCCAAGTTATTTGAAAATCCGTCCATGAATGGCAGAGTTATTTAGCGGACACGAAGGGTACGGACTAACTGATGATAATACACCATTCGGGGCATAAAAACAATTTCAAGAACAACAGCGAGTTAAAATACATAAAGGAACGTTATAAATGGGACGACTGCATTAACATTCTGACGTACCGAGTCCTCAGCTAAAGACAATCTTGTTTTTTACGAAAATCGTGGCTAATGTTGTCTTTTTAGTATAATAGATTGGCTTTAATTAATTTCACAGCAAAATAATAGAAGAAACAAAAAATGTCCACAGTAAGTGACAATTCCCCCCGAAGTGACCTGTAAGTGTGACCTTGACTTGGACCAATATGAAAAACAACAGATATATTTAAAAATATTCAAAAAAAAAAATAAAATCAAAAAATTAATTGAATAAAATTTAACAAAAAACAAATCAATGATTTAAAAAAAAAATTAAATCAATTTAAAAAAAAAAATAAAAAAAAAAATTAAAAAAAAAAAAAAAATTAAAAAAATAAAATAAAACAAAAATAAAAAAAATAATAAATAGTAATAAAATAATAATTAAAACAAGATATTTCAAAATCAGTCCAGGAATGCCAGAGTTATTGTCCTCACACAATTTGACCTTGACCTCTAAGTGAGCCCTTGAACCTTGGGGCCACAGACCTGGATTTATGCTCGAACACATCGTCCTTAGTTGTGGTGAGCACTTGTGCCAAGTAATTTGAAAAATCTGTCCCAGGAATGCAAGAGTTATTGACCGGGCACGATTTGCATTTGACCTATGTGTTACCCTTGAACTTGGATCTGGATTTTGTGCGCGACACATCATGTTGTTGTGGTGAGCACTTGTGCAAGTTTCAAAATCCGTCAAGAAATGCCAGTTATTGACCACAAGATTTTCCTTTGACCTCTAAGTGTGACCTTGACCTTAAAGCGAAATACATGGTTTTTGTGCACGGACATGTCGTCTGTTGTGCTGAGCCACTTGTGCCAAGTTATTTGAATATCCGTCCAGGAATGCCAGAGTTACTGACTGGACACAATTTGAGACCTTTGACCTCTAAATGTGACCTTGGACCTTGGAGCCACGACACTGGTTTTTGTGCAATACACGTCGTCTAGTTGTGGTGAGCAATTGTACCAAGTTATTTGAAAATATGTCTATGAATGTCATGTAGATATTAACCGGACACAAAAGCATTTTTTTTTGAACTTTCACCTCTAATTGTGACCTTGACCTTGGAGCCACGGACCTGGGTTTTGTGCGCGAGACGTCGTCTAGTTGTGGTGAGCAATTGTTGCAATATATTTTAAAATCTGTCCCATGATGTCAGAGTTATTACCGGACACGAAAGCACTGTTATTTTGACCCTTTCGCCTCTAAGTGTGACCTTGACCCTTGGACCCACTGACCCTGGATTTTGTGCACGTCAAGTCGTCTTGTGGTGGTGAGCAATTGTGCGAAGTTATTTGAAAATCCGTCCATTATTGTCAGAGTTATGAGCGGACACGATTGTACAGACGGGAACAGACAACCTTTGACCTCTAATTGTGACTTTGACCTTGGAGCACCCGGACCCCGGATTTGTGCGCGACATGCGTCGTCTTGTAGTGGTTGAGCAAAATTTGTGCGAAAGTATTGAAAAATCCGGGTCATTATTGTCCAGGAGTTATGAAGCGGACACGTTGTACAGACGAACAGCGACGAACGGAAAGACTACATTTGACCTCTAAGTGTGACATTGACCCTACTTGGAGCCACGCACCTGATTTGTGCGCGGGACACGTCGTGTTGTTGTGGTGAGCACTTGTGCGAGTATTTGAAAATCCGTCCATTATTGTCAGAGTTATGAAAGCGGACACGGTATACGAACGCGGCGAACGGGCGACGAAAGCAAGACAGTGCGACTACTATATGACAACCACTTCGGGGCATAAAAAATGAAGAGAACGAAGTAAGACACTTATGATGTCTTCCTCCTGGTAGTTGTTGATGCTCTAACGCTTTTATTTATATTTCTTTGTAGAAAGTTGAAATTTTAGGGTTTTTTCGCTCCCTCTACCACACTGAATATGCATTGTACAACATCTGCCATATATCAACTATGGCAATACTCTCGTCAAATTTACTAGTTTCATAGGTCACTACTATAACCCTATTCGTACAATGTGTAGGCATAGCTGTTCTTAGACAGTCATTACCAATATATGTCATGATTCATGAAACGTTATAACCTTATGCATATTCATATTGCCTAATATCGTTATATCTTGAAGGACATGTAATACCCGGCCAAACTACTGTGTTTATTGTACGCAGTTAACTTAGGTGTGTCCACAACATGCATGATGTTACCCAGGAAACAGTACGTAACTAATATTATTCTCTGGTCTAAAATATGTATGAAGTCAATGTCTGATAAACTAAATTATCCCCATCCCCCCTATCATAAATTATATAATAAATATGTTCAACCCTGTAAGACAGTGTTGCATTTCATAATGAGTTTTTAGACTAGAAAAGTAGTATAAAAGTCAACCCAAACTGTAGCATTCACAGAACACGGTGAAATTTCTATGTACCTATTAATTGTTTTCAATTGGCAAACTCATTTGAAATTGAAAATCGCCAATGTGACGTGCTGATTAAAAGCAAGAGACAGGTGAGGATGTGACGATACTTAACTAGTTAATGGGCTCTGATAACAACTCGAGAACTAATTTGGCTATTCATTCTGTATATTGGATGCAGATATTAGTGTATTACGTAAAGCAAGTATCGGAGAAGCCATAGTATTTGTCTTAATCCCCTTTATGTTCAATCGCATAACATTGCCTATATGACAACAATTTGTTACACAACATATACATACACACATGAAATTATGACTACCAACAAAATTCATACACGCATTCTCAGGATTTAAATTGTGTCGCCTTAACCTACATACCCCCAACACTAATGAGGATCCTCCTTTCACCGTCGAAATATACACATAAAAGTTTCATATGGTTGGTTTATATTTATATTGTGACCTTGATGTACTGGACCTACAGAATCCCAAACCCAACAGGGTTCCTCTCTGACGTTTCATGAGCAATGGTTTTATATATGCGCTAAAATGCATATGTATATATAAGTGCAATAGAGACCAAGACCTTTAACATAATGTCCTAATTGCAATAAAGTTCCACCCTCTCCTAAGGGCAAAATACACATATGACGTTTCATGAGGGATGGGTGTCATGTTGTTCGAAGTTATCGCGCTGAAAGGGTAATTGTTTTATAGATGAACGACGTACGTCCGTACAGACGATGTATAGTACTATATCATAAAAAAACGTTTATGAAACGGGCTTATTTATGAAACAGAGCGTAATAAATCAAGTGACTGTAATATTCTACAGCTAGCCAATGAGGACAATTGATGTAAATACTGTGGAGAACTGTCTGAGATAAGGGAGGAAACAAGGTTCATACCTAACTTTCTTATATATTCTTCTAACACCATATTATCTCAGAGGGAAACACTCTCTCAATTCATCCCACACTCAGCGCTTTGCCCTCCGTATTAGGAGTATATTGAAAACAGGCACGCTGCGCCCAGAAACTGAATGGTTTCCAAATCGCAATTGATCTCTTTAAAGCAAACACAGTCCGTATAAATAATGCTCCTTTAAATAAATAAATAGCTTGTATCACAAGGTAAGTTGCTCCGCTGGGAAAATATGTTTCATTTTTGGGATATATACAGGTTTGTATCGCGCCGCATTAAAAGAGAAAAGATCATATCGCTTCAGTAATTACAAAATTTAGTCGATACACGGGTGTATAAAGCAAAAGTTTGTATATAGTCAGTCTAGTAAAATCTATTTTTGTTTAACCATTTTTGTAGCCATGCATGTTATAGGAAAACACGTCATTAAATCATGTAAATGCATGTATATGCTTACACTCCCACTAACAGTCTTACATCAATAACATATATGCTATAAAGGAAAATAGCGTCAGTGATTATGTTCATAGGACTCGGGTGATTATTGAAAATGTCCAACGTTATCTTTCATGTAACATGTTTGTATTAATGTAATAGTTTGTAATTTTATAACAGGACAATACTTAGGTTAAGTACATTACCTTTGTTGAGCCATTGCTTCAGTGTAG
>JAWPHD010018473.1:0-39740 GCA_037043455.1 Cyrtodaria siliqua | reverse complement strand
TTCTGTCCAGTAATACGTGCTATCCTAGGTTACGCACCAGGGTTAATTTCAGCATGTTATGCCCGATTCCGTCCTAGCTATATGGTGTATTCGAAGTTAAAACCTTATCAATATGGTTCGAACATCATATTTTGATGGATATAAGTGTTTTATCATGAATTGGAACATTTTTATAATTTAAGATATTTCTAGAAAAATCCTGATGTACTCCCTTTAAAAAAATAATAGAAAAACATGAAGATCAAAACATTTTATAGAATTAAATAATTGCAGACAATATCACGTATGCGGATGCCTTTTTTAATTTGTTTTTACGTTTCAGTTGAAGGATTGAAAGCTGTAGAAATTGAGAAATGCAAAAAAGACATTTCAGAAATTAAGGACCAGATATGGACAGCACAGAAGAAATTCGTTGACTTTAATAGGATGAGGTGAATATATTCTATCCTATTTTTATTTCTGTCCAACTATTGTAAACAGTTTGCCTTTCAGCAGTGTTGTTATGCAAAGTTTACACTTATAATGTCGTTTGTCTGTGCTCGAATGAGTACGAGAATACATGGTTGCTGTTATTTTTTAATTATTCGTTTTATAGTATATTAAAATCTCGTCATAGTACAATAATATATACAGTAAAACATTACACATGATTTTAGCTATACAATTAAATTTCATTTACAACAATAAAACATTATGACAGGCATTTAACTTACGCGGTTTGCATAGTTTTTATTTTATTATATTTCAACCATGGTTATTTCAGATAGGGCAGTCCCCACGCTTTATACATCATAGAAGACATATACTAGGATTTCTGAAATTATGATGTAGATGCATTATAAATGCATTATATGCATTCAGTATATATGAATACATATTTAGTCATTATTAATATTTAAAACATAGTTGCATGAATGTGATAAATAAAACAATAACAATTGATAAGCGTAGGCGCTATACATGCTATACAATGGTTTATTATAGTTTTTTTTCTGCTATTTTCTTTTTAAAATGTACATATCTACGCCTAGACCCTGTTTTCAGGATATATATCGTTCACTTCTTCAACTCGATCCTTCTTTTTATAGATAGCATACATGCAAGCTGATTAAGCGTTAATACCGTGCGATAATTTCAAGAGATAGAGATTATTTAACTGCTGGGATCGATTATAGGGAAATCCTCCACGAGATGGTAGACGTGTTGTTCTTTTCACGAACGAGCGTATGCGCGTGAGTGAAAAAACAAAACACGTCTACCATCGAGTTAAATAATATTAATTACATTTTAAATCAGTTTTGCATGATTCTAATCGGAATTATTCGCTTTATTGAACGTTATCGGCGGATGACGTCGACGTCAGCATCACCTTATTGACGTCATAACTCAGCGTCACAGTTAGTTATTTTTGTGTTCGGAGTTACTTAATAATATTTAGCGATTATGAATATTCTTTCACTGAGAAATCCAAATTTTCACCGATGAAAATGTAATAAGACAACTTTATTAACATCCGTAAACGAGCACTTCCGTTTATTTCCAATACCTCCATTACATTGATATTCATCTATGTATGTTTGTATTCTGTGATATACATTCTGCTCCTATGAAGCTACTAATGCTACGGCTTCGTTTATGTAACTACTTGTTAACCTGGTTAAGAAAGACATGCGGTTACTTGAGGTTACTTTACTAGAACACAGCTTAATTTAAAAATGTTAAAACGGTTTGTTGATCGGTTAGCAGAATGTCATTTAATAAATAAGCCTTTGTCACACTATTTTAAGATTGTTCATTCTGCATGTCAACCTTTTCTTACTGTCATCAAATTCAAACTAGACATTTATTAACGAGCCCGCTTACTCTACCTGCGGGAGGCACACACTACTAGTTATATCCAGGAAAAATGGGGTGGTCTGTAAAAAAGTCTACCGTCCTTGATGGTGTAACATGTGCTAAATGAAGGAGGACACCATTCAAACACATATTCTGCAACTAGGTACTTATCGTGGCTTTGAGGAAAGAAATGTATCCCTATTAGCGTAACGAACATACAAAGTCTTGCATTTCCGTGCTATATGCCGACGATATAGTTAAAACCCTAAAGCGAACTGCGAGTTTAAGAACTTAGTTATTTAACATATGTGATCATGAACTACGCAAACTAAAACAGTTGATATGATATGGGTCAGATTCCTCGGAAATGTCCAATATATGCAGTTTATGAAAACATATATTTATTTTTTTATCTGTGACACATCTTGTTGACAAGACTAATTTAACGTATAACCATGCACAATTAAATCAACGAGAATGCAAGTACATTTACGAACACCTCAAAAATTCTAAAAAATGTATAATAGTATTGTAATTGGCTGACTAATTGGGTGACTTTCGAATGTAGATCATTCCTTTTGTTGTACTTATTAATGTGCTTTGTGAAGTTTGAGGCTTAAGATAGACATTACACTATATTGGTATAGGGCCTTATTTGGTTGTTATTTGCATGTATAATAACTTTGTATTCATGACGGCCTCCAGGCAGATAAGCATATATTGATAACTGAGTTCAGCTCACTGACTGACTGACTGACTGACTGACTGGCTCGCTCGCTCGCTCGCTCGCCCGCCCGCCCGCCCGCTCGCCCGCTCGCCCGCTCGCCAACTCACTCACTCACTCACTCACTCACTCACTCACTCACTCACTCACTCACTCACTCACTCACTCACTCACTCACTCACTCACTCACTCACTCACTCACTCACTCACTCACTCACTCACTCACTCACTCACTCACTCACTCACTCACTCACTCACTCACTCACTCACTCACTCACTCACTCACTCACTCACTCACCCACCCACCCACCCACCCACCCACCCACCCACCCACCCACCCACCCACTCACCCACTCACTCACTCACTCACTCACTCACTCACTCACTCTGTATGTTTGCATCTCTAGCTATGTGATTTAACTTTCCTTTGTTGTGTATGTTAATTGAATGAATCACATATTATTCAGTATTGAAGATGCCAGGTAAGAAACAATTTAGTTCCAATCCGATGCCCATAGGAGTTAGAATATGCTGCCCTTGTAGTTGCAGCATAGCACGATATTGTGTTGTTACGCTTATTATGGTTGTTTGACAAATTCAGTAATAAAATCTCACTTTTCTTGAAACTAACCATCTAATACATGTTATTGATTTTAATCATTTGCCATTAAAATAGTAGTTTTCAACAAATTCACGCTTATTTTAATATGTTTTTCATCGGCTCCAGAGAACGAGTTTGTTTTCAATCATTGAAATAAAAATGACAGAAACAGATTTGTTATAAAAGCCTTCTTATTAACATGCTTTTTAGTATTGTATATATGTTGATAGAGACTAAGTGCGTATTTTTGCTGAATATATTGTACCGTCGAATATTTACAAGTAGTCTGTGTGTTTTTTTAGAAATCTTGCACATGTAATTATTTGATGTCAGTATGGTTTCAGTTAATTAACACAGTTAGCAAAACAGTTAATCGAAGTCGTCATTTCTTTTTAACATACCTCGGGTAAATCACTCATATACGATCGCCATAGACAAGAATGAGTATATATATATATATTGTCTACCCTAGATGACGATTGTGAACCTACTGTCACAGGATGCTACCTACTATCATTTGCGCAGCTTTAGTGCGCGCAAGGTTCAGTTTAGTACAATCCAATCGTACTTTGCACATAAAATAAATAAATAAATAAATAAAAAATAAGAAAAAGCAAAAAAATACTTGTCACCGCAAATTAACATTAACTAAATGGCAAAGAACCATTTCCCTCGAATTTCTAAAAAAAAACACGATTTAAGCGTCCTTCTGTCGATTAAGATAGTTGCTAACACACACAGATACTAAAATGTTCAGAGAATTCAAACCCATCGAAAATATGTAGTTGCACTGTATGCTTGGTTTCGAAATTGGGTATATTCAAACAAATATCACTTAATGGGTGACTTTTGAATAATTATTCATGAATTGGCAATAGTGAGAATGTCCACCCTCTGAAAAGTGATTATCACGCCGAGGTTGATAATCATTTGTTCAGAGTAATCATTCTAACTATCACCAGCTTGTGAATGCTACTATTTATATGGAAAGAAAAAGAGAAATGTACGACTTTGAAAAACTTTGACACCACCTAGAACTTTTAAAAATATACTTCATTAATTATCTTTGCAATGTATCCTATTTCATTTACATGTTCAAATAATTGGATATTATCTAACCACTGAAGCCGATGAAACGCACGTAATTTTCTAAGTAATTATGCACTTACATAATTAAGCATCGTGTTTGTTTTGTAATGGAGCACCGTAACTATCACGACGTGTAATTATCACGACTTCGTTCAGTCCATCCGCCACTGTTATGAGCCTTATCCCACTGATTCATTGTGTGTTAATCCACATTAAACTGAATTGCTCGTGATTATTAAATATTGAAGCTACGAGGTACATAGGTATTTTATGGATAATGTGAAGATGCTATTTCTGAATTTTCGTTTTTGTCACAAGACAGATTTATACGTACAAAAGGGATAACTTTCTTACATTTTAATGAACATTCATTGTATATTAACTATTTTTGAATTTGTTCGACGAAATACAACTTAGGGCGAGTTGTTATGATGAGGAACAATACACGTGCACGTGTTATGATGAGAAATAAATACACGTGCAAGTCTTCGAATGTGAAAACAACGAGTCCTAAACATTTTTTCATACAAATTAAATTCAATAGTCTTTTTTATGCCATACTTTCGAATTGTTTTCATTCGAATATTTCATTGTTTGAATGATGTTTTAATATAACTGTTCCATTATAAACCATTGCATTACATGTCGTTGTTAATTTTCAAAGTGTTTGGATGATTAACTGCCATAATTGCAATGTCGGCTGCGATGGATGTTTCAGTAATCTCATTTGAAAATGAAAACAATTATACAATAATAGTACGTGTTTCATATCTGTTTACATCTAACCAATCGTTACCCGTCTTTTGTACCACGTGGTGATACTTCAGTTTCCACTGCTATGCTGTACCCCTATATAATACACACAATTTCGCATTGAAATATGAATTTTTGGGACTCATTTAAAAGAAGAAGAAAAAATCACTATTATTTCGATATTGTACTAGAGTTCCAAAAATCGAATGCATTTCAAGACGATAATTTTCATTAGTCTGTTTGAGAAAGTATACAGCTGTTAAATTAAGCAAATACCTAATAACAAATAGATAGGAAACTGTGAAAGGTATCTAAATAATTTCAGGTAACACAGTGTCGAATTTCACAAAATATTGCCCGACTTTACATATACATATCATGACTTTTATGCATATACTTTTCGTCGATGTCAAAACCGATCACGAATTCATTTATCTTTTTAATGATGGTATTTCCTTACTTTAACATTGTAAGCAAAAAAGGTGTTTGAAGGGAAGATTTATACGTCAGTAGTTTGGTTTTTATTGAAAGGAACGAAAAATTATGGTATTAATTAACTTTTATCTATTTATTCATACAATTTCTAATTTTGCAAATAAAACTAAATTAGTATAATCCGATTTTGCTATTCATTACAAATCTTTTAAATGGATACATTCTCTTCAAAATCAATGAATTTTTGAAAGAGGTGTTAGAAGGAAAAGGTGCCACGTGATATTTGATCTCCTTCATTGGTTCAGATAGGAAAACAAAAAGTATCAAAGTCGAACAATAACACGCAAAAGGAAAAACATGAATGGCAATGTTAACTAAGAATAAAGGCATATGGCGTCACAAACACAAAAAGGGGCGACAATAGGGCTGCTTGCGTGGTGGGGGTGGGGGGGGGGGGGGCGGGGGTTGGGGGGCTTAAACCAGGTTCTAGGGTGCACCAAACCTCACACTTACCTTACGTAAAACGGGACAGTGTAAAAAAAAGAAATCCCGGCCATGAACTATTCTCAAACCAACAAGGCAGCAATATAAGTAAACACAAAGATGCTCGTGTATATATAAATACAAAAAAACAATAGCATAGAAAGCCACAGAGAAGGTCCTCAATGGCTTGCAAAATCATAGGGTCATTAACCTCTTTTGATAAAGTTTAACAAATATAGTATGAAAGTGTTCATGACCAAGGATCTTGAATTTTGTAAATCACGTCACCATAGAAGTCAGGTTGTGATAGTCCTTGTCGCAGAAGAGTTCTTAAATTACTTTTATATTTGGAAGGAATATCAGGGTTACGATCATAACATCTTGCAAAGGTTTTACGAAATTTATGGTAACGGTAGCCCTGAATGAGTAGCTTTTTCGTTATACAAAGATAATGAATAGAATACAATCTCTAGAAAAACGAATAAGACACATAAATCCATAAGAAGTTGCTCGGGGAACATCCCCATCTAAGTGGAGATAATTAACAATATCAAAATTAAAATAATCCCTCTTGTCATATATTTTGCTAATTATTTCACCATTTTCAATGGAGAGATGTAAATCCAGAAAAGAAGCGTTAGTATCAGAAATATTAGCTTTGTTAAGTTGGAGTCTTTAGGGTATATTTTATTAACCATAGTAAAAAAAGCTTGTCAATGTTCAATATGTCATCCAGATACTGAGAGGTGTCATTCAAGGCTTCAGTAACATCTTTCTGGGTATCTGGTGAAATACTCAACAGGAAATCTCTTTCTAAGCAATATAAAAAAAAATGCGACAAGGGGTGCACAGTTTGTTCTACGGTTGTTCCATACCTGAAGAAAATATTATCTAATAGGAAGATTAGTGCCTCACAAACTTCTTGGCAAGTCCACATAGTGCAGTTGTCCTAACTGCTGTTAGTAAACGCTTTAATATTTTTAAAGGCCAAAAATGTAGTTTTTTCTCTAGCGAAAGTTTCTTGACTAAGAACAATAAGCTTGTCTTTGATAAGGTGATGTGGTAAGGTTGTATATAGGGTAGAGAAGTCATAAGTGCTTATAGATGAAACTTGACGTTTATTGCAAATTTTATCAAGAACGTCTTTTTAATTTTGAATAGACCAAAATAAGTTAATCTCAGGCGTTAAAAGATTGGAGATGTTTCTGGTGGTGTAGGCACTAGATCTGTTTGTTATGAGGTCTTTGAAGACGTACAATGTGTACAATTAATAATTCAATCGACTGGTACCCAGCAATTTGGCACGCAATACCATTCAGTATATTACTCAAAACTCATAATGCCTTTTATGACACACACTCTAATCAAACAGACCAATGTTTGTGATTTTTGTTTTGCATATTAGTTAAATTTATACAATAGTTTGCGTAAAATAATAATAATAAAAGAATAAACAAACGTGAATGTATATTTTGCATTAACATCATAATGTGTAAGATATATTCACCTTGGCAATTGCGAAAATACGTTTCAAATAAAATAAACACGTTCAAGAGATTCTAAGCTTTGATTCAAAATGTAAATTCATAAACATATTTATTAAAAAAGTTAATTCGCGTATAAAAAATTATACACGTTTGATAGGCTACTTGTATGCAATAATGCTGTTATATTTTTGATTGACTCATTCACGTACTATGTCGAAATATTCAAATTTAATTGCTCACTATAATTTATATATCAATTTATAAAAAACTATATGCATTGCTAAAATGCTTAAACATCTTTTGATTTGATTGTTTTGAGTTCCTTTGACGTGGTATAACTACATACTATGCATGTATGTAACTAAGTACTATGTTAATTAATTGTATGGTGCTTTACCCTATTACCAAGGCCTATTCATCAAATATTTGAGCACAGGAATCAGACTCAGGCTCAAAACCTCATTTTTTGCAAATCCTACCAACACAAAAGTATGGACAATATTTTTGATTTTCAGACATTTACTGTTAAATTACTTTAAAATTACTCGTTTCTGTAAGTAAATATAGTAATTTACTTGTAAAATTGTTTTTATTTGGAATTAAAAAAAATTAGATTTTGAGTCGAGTCCGATTCTTCTGCTCAAAAGTTTGATGAATATTAGTCCAGTTCTTTCCATTTACCGGTGTATTTTGTCAACCCCTTTTAACGTGGTGTTCTTTTCATATTGTTTCATGTGTTGACCTGGGTTCATACTGCTTCTCAACAAAGGAATAAATCGAAACTTTCTATAAAAAAAAAGATAACAATAACTGATTTTGTTATTTTTTCCCGCTCTTTTTCAGAAAAACAAATGCCATAATTTCATTAAAGTCAATATCAATTGTATATTTAGTGTCGTCTAAAGTTTTCAGAACATGCAGAACTTGCTTCTTAGAAATTCAGCTCTAGTGAAGCCATATTTGGTATAAAACTAGGTGATTTACATAAATGCACCGGTATTGCGCAATCTTCTTGTAAGTAACATACTTGAAATGACACATTTTCATTTTCGGTATAAGATGAAACAAATTCAAAGTTACACATGATTTTCTATAGCTTTTGAAATATAATATACTACTTTATCAAATTATCACAAACGATACTGAACCAAACAGCTAACGCACCAGTAGACAATACCTTTAATGTATGAACTTATTATATGCCGACTGGTACTGTTGGAGACAGGTGATTTAAATGTGTGTGTTTTTAATTTACAGTCGTTATTGACAAGATATTTGTCTCGTTCAGAATGAAATTTGTTTTGATTTATTGATTGTTATTATTGAGATATTAAAGGTATTGTCTGCTGGTGCGTTAGCTGTTTGGTACTGTATAGTTAAAATATGTGTCCATTTCACGAAATTCATTTAATGACACATACAAAGGTAAATACAGGATGCGTTGGAGTGGAAAAATCGGTATTCTAACACACTTCAAAAAATCTTCCTATCCGATTGGTTGACTTCAAACATTTGCGACGTTCAGCCGTCAAATACGTCACGCCATTATCTGAATACGTTTGTATGTAAAATTGTCTAAAAACAAAGAAATGTGTTATAAATGGATTAACCAGACTGAGTATTGAAAATTTGACTTTTGCGGCGGTATATCAGTCGTTTAACGGTCGCAATCAGTGTTTAACGGCTCCGTTAACGCGTCGCCATTAAAAAAGAATTGCGACCATAAAACGACTGACTGACATACTATCGCAAAATTCAATAGTTTAATACGTTAACCCTATATTTTCCCATCATACCAACAATCAAAGTTGTTCACATATGCATACTCCATTTTTGACAGGTGTTCATGTGGTATTGAAAAGTAGTGAAACATTTTTATACATTTGGTTTTATATAGAACATTTGTTCGTGCATAATTATAGAGTAAACAGTATTCTTTTCAGTATTCTATAACACTTGTTCCTGGGCAGTATACTACCGTAGACATTTCTTTATTGTACAATATTACCATTTCTTAAAAATCCTCCGTTTTTGATTGGATAAGAGCCAATGTGTAACAGAATATATTACCCGCAGAGACCGGTAATACGAAAGCTCACTTAAAAATAACAAAATAAATGGCCGACAGCCATACATTACCTAACCTCAACATCGTATCAAAGGTCAATAGTCCAAGGTCACTGGAGAACTGTAACCGGTTACAGTAAGTTCACAACTAAAACGTTATTTCCGTGTTAACACTGTTTAATAATAAAAATAATTCAACGCGCATGTTAAACACTCCGTTCTTACTAAGAAAAGCAGCACTGTAGCTAAATATGCATCAAATAAGGCAAGAGTTGCCAACTCTTTAATTTAAAATGGATGTAATGAACACATTTTATTTACACCAATACGTGCTAGATATGCTTTTGGTTTACATACTGTAACAGTAGATATAAAAGTCGATAGGAAATGAAAAATGCAAGGACCACAGTCAATCAAAAATACGCATCGAAACAAACAACACTTACAAGGATAAATAAAAGGCAAGGAATATGACATCATAAACATGACATGTTGACAATTGGTCTACCTTATTGTCACCCCATAAAAACGGTCAAACTCGTATGTATAATAGTTTTATCTGTCAATGTATTGCCATCAGTGCTTGTAAGACAACTAGAGTTCCTTTTAAATTAACAAATTAAATAATCGGAATATTTGAATTTTTTTATAAAAGTATATTGGTCATCAACTACCACAGCTCGTTTACCAACTACCAAAGTATTGCACATCCCGTCTATTATTTTAGTCAGCATCTGTGCAATAGATAGAGTCTGGTCCCAGCGAGTTGGCTTATTTAAACACCGAGATGGGCGTAGCCCATCGATGTGTTCAAATAACCAACGAGCTGAGATAGACTCTATCTTTTTTAGTAGCATGGCCTACTTGGTAACACTGTGACGTCAGAGTGACCGTACTTTAACTTCTTCTATCGGGTAATTGTAGTACGGTTGAAATGGGTAAATATAGATAAATAAACAAACAGTTAAACTAGTTTAAATCGTATAACTAAAGGCGTCTTGGTTTTAATTCGACCTAATAATTAACATAGTATTTAGATATCTCCAGCATTTTGTAGATGTCGCAGTATATTGACAAAAAAAGTTTGATTATAATACAGTTGCACGGGCTTTTGATTTTTGGAGTTATCGTACTGGTTTGATTGCTTGCAATAATAGATAATGATTGACAGCTGGCGTCATGTAATTCGTCTGGTGTGACGTTCGAACCAACATATTATAAAACACATTTTCTACATACTTATATAAATCTGCTTCACTACCTTTTCAAAAACACATGTTGCGCATGACAAGACTCGATGTATGGAACTAAAATATTTAGTTGTTGTGAACAGTCTTTAAAGAGGATATTTAAATGGGTATATCAGGTGTTTTTTTCTAAAATAATCTAACATTTAGTTCGTATACATAACTACAATAACATATGTTGGTAGTGAACTGGGCTGTTCAGTTCGAAAATTTGAATTTACCTTAGCTTTGAATGGAACTAGGTGTAAAAAGCTTACACACAAATTTCCTGTAAATATGGGATCATTTTAAGCAAATTCATAAAACAAAGACTGTTTAGAATGAACGATGTCAATATATGTAAATTTTTATTTTGGGCCTTAGACCCCAACTCAAAGCCTGATGTGCCCTATATCTGTTAAACCATCATGTCTTGCTTCCTGTACAACACAATGTAATCGTATTTTAAAACCTAGTGACGTCAGTACCGTAAATACGCTGAAACAAAGTCAATATTTTTACTACCCCTCTAACACACACCATGAATGGCGCCCATCAAACTGTTTGTTTTGTTTGTTTTTCCAATTCTCGAACAGATATGTACTTCATTCATAACATACCATGTTAGATAAAACATAATATTTCCAGCGGGTAATGACATATGTTAGTTGATACTTAATCAAAACATGTGATATGCCGCCCATATCATCAATTATCTTAATGTTTCATCTTAGTACCAGTATTGGCCTGGCGCAACATAAACCCGCTGAAACTATTTTGTTTCTTAGTATTCACATTAATGTAGTTTTCTGCTAAACCATTATAGATGCGTAATCCTCCGTGTAGTTTTAACATTTGCGTTTTCTCTTTCTTTCTTTTTATGTTTTTCCTTGCGGGCATGCGAATTGACTACCACGCCATCAGGCCCTTATTGTTCGGTAGTAACACTCACGATAATTTTTATAGTTCACTAAGTGACGAGAGGAAGATCTGCTTAAAGCGAGACATCCCCGCTTATCCAAAGGTAACAGCGTTGTCAAAACTTCTCATTATCATGGCGTTCCTATCCCTTCCGTCTTGCATGTGTAGAATGTAGTAGCTTGCAAAACCGTTTGTCTTGTTATTCTGCACACGTGCTTGCTGAATATATGTCTTTATGTTGTGTGGCATAGCCTATATACCGAATGTCTTGCTATTTTGCTCATGTCTGTCTTTATGTTGTGTAGCAAATATATAGCGTATATACGAGTACATGTAACTGCTAGCTAACAATTAAATTGTCAGTATTGAGTTACATCCCTGACTATAAACTAAGGATTACGTAAGGTTTGGTACACTTATGGATTATTGAGTTTAAAAACTCGTATATAAGGCTTTGTCAAATACTAAGTTTAAAGATATGAAAAAGTACCCACTAAAAAGAGAACCACCTTTTAAATGAAGAATCCAACGAGGACGACATTGTTAACTAACTAATGAGACATTGATGTTTCTATTCGTCCTAGTATTCTAATAGTAATGAGTGTTTCTGTAACAACTTGTGAATTGTACTATTTATTCATCACACACATCAGCAGGAGTGACTTGGAAAATCTATAGATATATATCTGACATTATGAACATCAGCAAGCCATATTGTATTTCCTCTATATGTATACAAATAATTGACTGAAACGCCAAACCCAATTATGATGTATTCCATACATACACAGATTGAACTTGATCTCTCATCTCTTCATCTCATTGCACATTTTTTTTCAGTGTATCTGTGTATCTATTATGCCCGAGCTATGTGCCGAAAACAACTGTTCTCTTCGTACTAGATGGACAAAATGTTGAGCAGGAAGTACATTTATTCACAGGACGCAGCCGTGCATAATAACGCTCATTCAAACAAAAATGCCATGCACATATAAATATTCTAAAGCAATTGAATTGAATGTTGTTTAACGGCTCATCAACACAGTATAGGTTATTTAGAGCCGCACCAGAGAGAGAGGAAGGATAGATAGGAATCCGGGAACCGTGCCCTACTCTTAGTATCGAATAGATTATTATGGTTCTTTAACGTGCTCGGAGGATAGACCGATACACGGGACTGCCCGGTTTACGTCCTCATCCGACGAACGAGGCTAAGGGAAAGTGTCTTGCCCAAGAACACACCGACAAAATTCAGTGGCACCACTGAGGCTTGAACCCAGTGCCTCCGGTTACAAATCCGCCGCGCTACCGACTGCGTCACGCCAGCCCGCTTATTCTAAAGCAAAATGAGATATCAACACATTTTAACGTAGGTATGAAAGTAGACATAAAAGTCAAGTAGGAAATGAAGCAAAAACACATACAGAAACAAACTTGTAATAATTACAAAGATGAATAAAAGGCAAGATATGACATCACAATCATATCAAGGATTGACAATGGGGCACCCGCCTTGGAACTGTGAGTGGCAAAAAAGGCCGCTGGGGTTAAAACCAGGTTCAAGGATGCACCAAACTTCACTCTTACCATTATGTCATCCCAATAAAACGGGACAGTATAAATAAAGATATCCTCGCTGGTTATAATAGCTTTCGCCGAAAACGGCCAACTAAAACACGCATTAAAACAAACAACAATGTTAAAAAAAAGCAAGGCGTTTGACATCACAAACACAAAGGGGTTGACAATAGGTCTACTGTCTTGGAACGATAAGTGGCAAAAATTCCGCTGGGGTTTAAACCAGGTTCTAGAATGCACCAAACACAAGTTAACAAGAGGGGGTACCCAACGACAAATGTGGTCGCTTGGCGCATGTTTACCGAATAATTTATTACCATGTGAAAGCCTCGATACATGTCGAAGTTCCCTATTGGTAATAAAGCACTAAGGCTTAGAATCTTACTTTCGAATCTGACTAAAAGTGAGTGGATTGAGACTAATATTTGTCAATTGCTTTATTGATATAGGGATAGGGATAGGGACATAGGAATAAGAAAGAGAAAGTCAATAACCTTCTCTCACAAGGTAACACCTGACCCGACCTCTAGTTGATTACTTTATATAGTACTTCCCTTCCAAATCGTTGTGAGTGTTGTAATGTTGTCCTATTGTCATCATATCATCACTACAGACTCTTCCAGGCTATTTGTTTTGTTTCGTATTTTGTTTAGTTTCTTTATTTACGTAATAGTCCACATCACAAACGTTACTATTATAATAGTAATTCGTAAGGTATGTTATTATTATAAAATGCCTATTCATAAAATTAAAAAAACAACAACAACAAATACAAACATGTTTCTTTTTGTCATTATGTTTTAAACGTTAACATCGATCCAATCATAACATGATTGGAATGTATAACTGTGTTGTATGTTTGCGTTTCTTTCATTATAAAGTGAAATTGCCAACGTTATGTCGGCGGGGCTCTGTAATATAAACTACCAAGATTTGTAGGGGCACAACTATATTGCTATTAAAATAAAAAGGAAATTCCTTTCGACTGATATGTACACTAAAGGAAGTATTATCTGAATAATAATGTATATAGAGAATACTATTGTCTGAAGAATTATCTATAGGATTTACTTTCTGAAGTTTACTATATATTATATAGAGCAAATATTGTCTGAAAAAGTCTCTATATAGAGACAATATGTAAAGAATATTAATTTATATACATAGGTAATAGTGTCTGAAGAATACTCTATACAGAGAAAATATATTGCCTGACGAATTCTCTATATAACTTTTACGGTCTCTTTAACTGTTTTCATTTTCAGCTCTTTTCAACGTACTCCACACATTGTACTAACTGTCCTTCTTCATCTGTGATCATTATACATTGACTCAACTTCAAGAAATCGCGTGTGCCACTTAAATACTAAAGTTTACAAACTGTTTGTCCCATTTCAGCGTTTTCCATCTATTTAAATGTTTGCTTCAACGTGTTTCCTAATCTCACAAACAGTTGTATAGCCGCACACTGCTCCTTGTCGCCAACCGATATCATGCTTTTTAGTTGTTTTATTTCGCACCATCATTCTTGTTTTTGTTTTTTTTAACATTTTCAGGAAATGGCTTTATTAACGTCATTCAGCAGCATCCGAAATAATGCGCCAAATGATGCAGCATAAGTTGGCAAAATTATTCGCTTAAATGATTTACTGTATAAAAAGTGTGCTGCTTCGTGAAACGCAATAACTCTTGCTTTGACTGCATGTTTTAGAATAAATTTGACAACAATGTTTAATGTTACACTGTAGTTCTTAAGAATGTATGTGTGTAATTATAAGTAGGCAATATATTGACTATATAAATCGAAATATGACAATTATAGGAAAAGTACACGGACTTCTGGAACAGCACTCGTAGAGAAAACATTATGTGAATGATTATCTATATAGAGGAAATAGCGTCTTAAGAATTTTCTACATTTATATGTTATTATATTTGTATTGGGATATATGCAAGAGATCTTCCGCGTAATAATAATTGCGCGTCTTCAGGAGCGCAATATTTATACGCGGAAGAACGAATGCATACATCCCAATACATGTCTAATAGCCCTATGATTGCATACGCATTTTTAATATAAAAACGAATAATTAGAACACAACAACAGGTTTGAACATTTAATTTTAATCTGAAACATGTATTTGAAACAAATATACTATCGTAACATCGTGGGAATTGCTCACAATGAAACAAAAATACTTTATTCAAATCAAATTCTTTATTCGGCACACACATTACAAGGTTTTTTGCCAATACAATACAGGTGGATACAATTCAATACAATATAATACAATGAGAAGAGTACGTTGTGAATGCACATCATATGAGTTAAAATGCCGGTATGACAAGTATTCAAATGACATAATTGAAATATGATATACTATAATGTTTACATCACATCCTGTGACATAAACTGCGAATTGCACCAATCCCGAACGGGTTTGAAAATAGAATGTCCAGTACACTGACTTTACTACACGTCAATATGAACACGTCAATATCGGCAATTATTGCATACGCATTTAAAAGCTCCGTTTACTTTCAATGTAACAGGAAACGTCAATATTCGCCCATATTGACGTGTAGTAAACTCATACTGGGTGTGTAAAGTATACTTGTGCGTGATTGATGCACTTTTCTGCCCATGTCAAAGAAAGTAGGACACGTAAACAATGTTGAATTCCCATTATGTAATGACGATATGTTTGTTTCAAATAAATGTTTTTGGTGAAAATTAAATGTTACAACTTATTTTATTCTCTCTAATTAAAAAAGCGTATGCAATAAAAAGGTAATCTTTTGCATATATCCCAATACAAATCTAATAACCTATAAATATCGAGGTTTCTTGTTACATTGAAAGTAAACGGAGCTTGCAAATAGAGAAAATAGTGTCTGAAGAATACTCTATGTATAGAAAATATTGTCTGAAGAATACGCTATATATAGGAAATGTTGTCTGAAAAATACTCCATAGAAAATATTGTCTGAAGAATTCTATATATAGAGCAAATATTGTCTAAAAACTTCTCCATAGGTAATATTGTCTGAAGAATACTCTATAGGAAATATTGTCTGACGAATATTAGGAAATATTGTCTGAAGTATCTATCTATCTATTTAACATATATTAGATCTCGCAACAACACAGTTACACAACATGATTACTTCCCGGTAGTTAAAACAACCAACAAATACGGTACACTAAAACACTTGGCCTTTGATCTTGTGTGTGTGAATGAGATCACAGAGATTTATGTTTTATTTATCTTCCTGTATTAAGCACAACTAAATTGGATAAAGCCAGTTGAATAGGTTTTGAAAAGGGGAAACTAATTATGGTTAGTGTTGCCATGGAGATTTATTTATACATCATTTAATACTGCAGTCATAGAAATAACATTATCAGTATTATAAGTCGCCGGCTGTGTTTCTTGGCTTTCAATTCCTTTATTCATGGTTCATTTTATTTCAGTTTTGGCAAGGTTGTTGTTTTGTTCTTTGGTGTTTGTAAAATAATTGATGTTGGGAAAAGTAGATAAAAAGTCAAACAGGAATGCAGCATTCGAGGACCACGGTCAACAAAAGAAAGCATAAGAAACACAGTGCGTTATAAAAATACTAGATATGACCCCAATGGGAATCGAACACGGGACCTTTAGGACAAGTTGCCTTCTTTATCATTACTTCAGTTTGTGATAAGTCGATGCTGGTATATTTATGCATTCAAACATGTACTATTTTTACACATTATGTTTCAAAATTCTGTTTTAAGTGAATCTGTTTAAAGGAACACGGAGTCTTTCTCCATAGATGAAAGCTGGATACGTGCCAAATGACCTTAGCTGTTGATGGACTATACGATCCAATTCAATTCAATTCCACAACCTTAACGTTGTAACTGGACGCAATATACATATATTGTAGTTTATATTTGCAGCCCTGTGTGGTTGCCGGGTGGAATAAAACCACTGCAATCTCACAGACACACTGTCACATGCACCATCCCCCCACCTCCCTATTATTTTTTTTCTTTTTTTATCATGCTCATTCAAGGTCTTTATCATGACACGGCGTATGCAAACGTGGAACCGTGGCTCCGTCGTAAATGGAGTGTCTACTATAGAATTTTCAGCAACTCAGTTGTGCATGTTAGGACGTTTTAGGCTCATTCTCCATATTTTATCTTGATGTCGATTCTTACGGATGGCGGGAGGTGTACAGTACTGGTTCTACCAGGAAAAGAGAGTGGCCTGCCTCCACCACAAAACAATCGAACGTCATATATAACCTTACATGTGTAGAAAATGAAGTAAAACACCATACAAACAAACAAAACAAACAAAACGTTTTCGTGTTAATTGCCGTAAGTTGCTATAATAAGCAATGTTGGCGACGTCGCTGTTCTAACAGTACGTATTACAGCTATACAAACAAATTAAAACTATCTTGATGTAAATGGAGGATGAGCTTGACATGTTTATTCCTGTTAGGCGCCGTATAACCTGTCATGTGTTGGTGCGCCATAAAACCCAATTCAATTCAATTATCTTTGCATCAGCATTTTGGTTGTTGTAAGTGGTCGTTACCATGACATTTGGTCTGATTTAGATGATAGCATGTATCTGTATCTAGATATAAAATCTTGAGATTACGTCATTAGACATTTTTTAGAGATATAGTTGTTCCAAATTGTTTACATTTAGTTCGATATACAAAGTGCGACAAACACAATAAAATAATCACTGCAAATTAACGTCCTCCACAGTTATCAATTATTTTATTGATTAAAACTGTTGTACTTTTTGTTTCCATGGAGACATTCCTATTAACCTGTTTGATTATATCGACGAGTTTATTACGATTATTTACGATGCTATTATGTCTGCATCATCCCCATACATGGTTTCTTATGAACCAGGTGTCCCACACATCTGTAAATATATGAATAATATATGTTTTATGCGAGATCAACAATCTACGTAAAGTGTATAGTTTTTTTCAGGTATTTAATTACGAAACATAATTTTTTGAAACATATATTGCAACGCTGATTTTGGATTCCTTTCGCGTCTTACATGTTAATTTCCCGGTTCCTTAACCATAACATTGCCACTCGACGCAGTTGACGCAGTTGATATCATAGTAATTGCGGTAAAAATATATTCATTTTTTTCACCAGTATAAGGTAGGTGTCGCAGATTTTAAAATAATGCGTCTTACCTGGGCAGTTTTTAGTTCGTTTAATGTTTGATCATGTTCTGACCCGCATATCTCCATTAAATGAATCTAAATATAAATAAAGCTATGCTGTTTTGTCCTAATGTGCGAGGGGCTGGCGTGGCGCAGTCGGTAGCGCGGCGGATTTGTAACCGGAGGCCCCGGGTTCAATCCTCCGTGGTGCCACTGAGTTTCGTCGGTGTGTTCTTGGGCAAGACACTTTACCTTAGCCTCGTCCGTCGGATGGGATGGGGACGTAAACCGGGCAGTCCCTCCGAGCACGTTCTTTAAACCATAGGAATCTATTCGATAATAAGAGTAGGGCACGGTTCCCGGATTCCTATGTATCATTCCCCTCTCTCTAGAGGGGCGGCTCTAAATAACCTATACTGTGTTGATGAGCCGTTAAACAACATTCAGTTCAATTTCTAATGTGCGTATCTGTATTTTGAGATGAGGGAAGTTTTATAGCTGCATAGTTACATACCTTTTGGCGTGAGAAACGTCATATATAGACAATCAAACACCACCGGCAATAACGACGTATTGTGCGAAGTAGTCAATTAGCAATAACACAGCAATAATCAATTATTGGATATTAAATTTCTTCAATGTTGTGTTGTGTTTTGGTTTGTTTCCATGGAAATTGTCCAATTAATCTAGCTAATGACATATTGACGTCATACTTATGTTCTTTGTATTGAAATGTTACAAATGTTACGAAATTAACTGGTTATATATCTGAAGATTTTGACGGGGTTTAAGGGTGCACCAAACCTCACTCTTACCGTATTTCCATCTCATTAATAAATACTGATAAAGGTGATCCTTTGAGAGCAACAAACACAATTAAGAGAATAAAGCAGCAGACTCGGTTTGATTGAGTCTGTTCATGAGAAGTAATGAAAGAGGCAACACTTCTCACGCCCCCTAGCACCGGCTTAAGCGGTATTCTACTTCAAAGCCACCTATATTGGGCTCGTTGGTCCCAAAGGACCAGTAAAAAATAACACTACTGATTCGTAGCACGGGGAGACCTTTTACAGCCGACACACTGCACTAAACGAACGCTAGTGTGAATGTTAATAAATACTGATAAAGGTGATCCTTTGAGAGCAACAAACACAATTAAGAGAATAAAGCAGCAGACTCGGTTTGATTGAGTCTGTTCATGAGAAGTAATGAAAGAGGCAACACTTCTCACGCCCCCTAGCACCGGCTTAAGTGGTATTCTACTTCAAAGACACCCATATTGGAAAACGGGTTAGTGAGATTTCCATACTGATGAACATTATTTTATAGATTACAGAAACACATTTTCTAAGTTTGCTAGCTATTTCAATTTGATTCATTGGCTGAATTGCTGCTCATGCCTCACTAGCATAACTCAAAATTGGTGTGACCAATGTGTCAAAACAATATATCGTATGCTGAGGTGTAATAGTATTGTTCTGTTCACGTGTTCTATTCTGTGTATGGACTGAAATAAGTGATTTCACAGCAACGTCATAATGGTGTTTATTGTACGACTAAAAGACTGCTATCAAAGTGTCATCCATGCATATTATACAACTGATGGATATGTTAGACAACTCTTGTATATTCAATATTACAATATTCTTGTAAGAGTAGTATTATCTTAGAACATTTCCCTTTTTTAAAAAAGCTTACAAACTCATTTTATCTGGTTCTGAAATCAATTATCCTAGGAATTTAAATGTCACTATCATGAAATAATTAATTACAAGGTTTAATTTCACAGATTAAATCTGCAGTCGAGGGGGTGCTAAGTTTAGACCTTTCTTAAATATAGACTCTAGCGGACGGTGGTCACTTTGTATTTTAATGGGTTTTGGGTGACCGTATACCATCTGATGATACCTTTTACAACAAAACAGTATGGCGGGAAGATCTTTTTCTATTTGCGCATAGTTAACCTCGCTGGGGATCAGTGTTTTGGAGGCAAAACATACGGGTTGCTCACTTTGGAAAATAATAGCTGACACGCCATTCTTTGAGGAATCTACTTGGAGGGTGACCTCTTTGACGAGATCAAACTAGGCTAAAACGTGGCCAGGGCACTGACAAATGATGCTTTTAATTTTCTGCAATGAATCTTCTTGGGGCCAGTCCCAGCCTAAATTAAATGTCTTTACTTAGAAGTTGCCTTAGAGAGGAGTTGTCAATTCTGCTAATTGTGGCTCAAACTTCTGAAGGTATGTAATCATGCCTAACACGGTTTCAAGCTCGGACATAGAGATTGGGGCAGGCATTTCCTTAATTATCTTAAACTTCGCCGGGTATATTTTGAGTCCTTGAGATGTGAGAAGATGACCAAAGAATCCGTTTTATCTGGGTTTAACTTGATTCCCATTGCTCTGGATCTTATCATAACTGCTTCAAGATTTCTATCATGAGTAACCTAGTCTTTCGCGAAGACAACAATATCATTTACGATGGTTTTCACCCCAGGGAGACCCTCGAGACATTGATCCATTTTATCAGGCACTCATCTTGAGCTGATCGAATTCCAAATGGCATTCTCGGGAATCTATAACGGCCAAAGGAAAAGTTAAAGGTCGTTACGTAGGAATATTGTTCAGTTAACTTGATTGACCAGTAGCATCAAAACACGAGAAAACTGATGCACCTGGTAGATCTGGAAGAATATCCAAGGGATAGTGTGGCCTTTTAATAGCATCATTAAGATCTTTTGGGTCAAGACATATTTTCAATGAACCGTTGCTTTTCTCAATAGTGACCAGACTATTTACCCAATCGTATGTTCTGACACCTTAGCGATCACGTTTGTCCTTTCCATGCGATCTAGCTCTGTCTTTAATCTGTCGCGTATAGCCACAGGTACTTGTCTAGGAGTGTTTACCACAGGGGTTGCATCTTGGCGGAGGTGTATGTCACACTCGCCTGTCAAAATACCTATACCATCAAATACATCGGTGTATTTTGTAATGCAATTTTCTTTAGTGAAAACACTCTCTGATGAAACTGAGAGTACACGTCTAATTATATTGAGAAACAGGGATGTCTCCAGGCCTATAATGGGACTTGAATTGGTGTTGACTATGTAAAATACATGCTGAGATGTCTTATCAGGGTAGTTTGATGTAACCATCGATAGTCAGTGCCTTACCATCATAGGCAGTGAGGCATCTGTTTGTTTTGCATAAAAGACTTTAATTCCTAATGACTGATACGTGGATCTGGGTAGTATATTGACCTGAGAGCCAGATCAATTTTTATTTTGACAGGTTCTGGGTTTTTACCTATGCCAATAGTAGCAAATGCCTGATTAGAGGACTTATCATGACTAATAGAATCAACGAACAGGTCTTGGGGTGGGTCACTATCATATGAAACCAGATCATGGCCTACTTCATAAATCCGTTTTTGATGAGTATGTCCATCTTTTGCCTTCTGACAGCAAACTGAAGCGAAATGATTCGGCTTCTTGCAAATGTTACAAGTTTGTCCTGTAGCTGGACTTAAGTCCGTCCGTGAGTGCTTTCTACCACAATTTTGAACTAGTCTTGATATTGTCTATGATTCTGCTTTGTCTTTTGTTGTGGTGGTGGTGGTCTTGCAGCATTTCTGGATTTTCGGACAGCGCTAACTGCACCTCCTTGGTCAGGTCCCATTGCCTTCACATGTTGCAGGCTTAACTCATGGGTGCGGGAAATATCCAATGTTTTTTGTAGCGTAAGTTTCTTCATTGATCAGCTTCTATCTGAATTTTACTGATCTTATTCCGAACACTATGTGGTCTCTGATCATGTAATCTATCATGTCCTCTCTGTACCCACAGTCTTTAATCAATAATTTGAGCTCAGTCACAAACTGCTCGAATGGCTTTCCGATGTGTTGTTCCCTTGAACGAAACATGTACCGGCTGATTTGACTTGGGTCGTCAGTAGGCTTCGAACCCATCGTAATATGACTTTAGCTATTTCTTTCGGCGTCGGTGAGGTTCCATGTGGAAAATATTTGGCGTCCTTTTTCAACGACCCATAGAATTAGAAAGTTGCACCGTATTTACTCTTCTTTATTTTGGAGCGGGCAAGTCTTTTGTCTCCCAGTCAATTTTTGTTGATTCTGTCCTTGAGAGCTTGCCATCGTTGTAAAATGGTCACGTTAACCGCGAATCCGCAAGAAGTCCAGAAAACAACCAATCACAGATGTCACATAAATTAATTAAATCCTATTTGTATATGGTCCCAGTATCTAACAAAATACTATGCCCCGAAGAGCGAAACAAACAATATGGAATTGAGTTGGGAGCAGCTGTTATGAAGCTTTTATCCTCAGCCTATATATAAAGATAAATCAAAATGTAAGACAATAATTGGAATTAAACGTATCAATTTGGTGTTTTGAAATCAAACAAATAAAAACGAAGACATAACACTGTACATTGTAATAAATATATATTTATCACTACAAATGCAGGACTTAAATCAAAAGAGGGTCAAGGATAAACACGAGTGTATCATTTACACGAATATGAAGGTGTCTTACTTTATTGATCACTGATTGGTCGAATTCTTCAGACGATTGCTTGCTAAATTATGAAAATAATAAAATAACTAATATCATTCGTACTGTACGTTAGAGATATTATGTTTAGCCCCCCTTTCATGTTTCTGTCCTTTGTTATATTCACATTAGTTTAATAATTTTTCTCAGTAAATTTATTTACACATTTTGAAGATAGAATTATTATTTTCCCCTATTGTTGCTTATTGTTGCGTTACATCTCCTAGTCTGTCAACTGTAATTTACAGCTTGCTTTTTCGCATATACACAGAGTAAAACACTGTACATAATATTGAATATAATATTATTGTATTTGATATCGAGTATGCCACTGCATATGTTTGGTTAGGGGCCCTTATCCAATTACAATATTTCGTTTGCATTTCATATGAATTCCAAGTAGTACACTACGTTTTTGCTCCGTTTGCTTTACGTTTCGTTATTTGACTGACATCATACATGTGTTCAGTGGTAGTAAACAAATATCTTCATTCCGAAACGTTAGGGGAAAAACAACAATATGCAATCGCCATTATTCTCGATAATTCCGCATGCTTTATGTCAGAATCTGACATTTCTGTATTGTTTTAATTGCGTTATAATGCCCATTAGACAGCTTTAGACAACACACATTCAGACAAAAGACAAACACACAGTCTGAAAATAACAAACTCATTTCTCATATAACTGAAACGAACTTACTTGTGGTGACACATCTGTTATTTACACATCCACTTTTGTAGCATTTAATGCAATATGCATTGACCTAAGTTGCAGAACAGCAGTTTTACTTAAATATGTTAATGTACGAAGACCAAACCAATAATACAGTAGAACAATTTGGTCCATGAGTATACAGTATTATAAACATTTTTCAAAAACAGAAATCAATGGCAATACGAAATCTTAAATACTTCTACAATTTGCTTAATACATCATGCTAAATCAATTTCATTAATACTATTTCCAATATACTATACAAATAGTTATCAAAGGCATTTATTTAGTATAGAAACGCAATTCAACACTACGTTTCGCACACACAAAAACCATTTGACATATTCAAAATGTAGAGTACCTCTTGGGAGAGTACCAGTATTTAAAGATTATAATATAATTTCTTTCGGATTTTGAAAACATCAAAAACATAAGTAGCTAGATTCCTACAGTAATATACTTTTCTGATGACACAATTCAATAAATTTAGGAATATTTGGTCTCTGCCAATAGTACCGCTTGATAAGCTTTGTTCTTAGTTCTTTAAAACGCCAAAATAAAATGGTATTTGTCTTCCATGACGTCACATTTAATACATATAGCGCTCATTAGTGGCTTATGCCAACGACCCGCTTCTATCTGCAACCTATGGGAGGACATTATCAATCTTGACAATGCTACTCTAAATTGTCTTATTTGGACAGTTTCTAGATACGATTTCTGAAAAACATAGCTCTCGAGGAGTTATGTATAGGGGTATTCCAGTTTTGAATAAATCTGTCTGACATTATTTGTTTAAAAGTTGATATGAACATATTCATGTTTCCAACTCCTTGGAATATCCAAACGTTATTAAACCCCATGCTTTCTAACAAAGTTTGTACCGCTGATGCCCAGTTTTTCTTAGTTGGCCTCATCTCAATGTCACAAAGTGTAATATTATAGGCAGCTTTTATATGTATTATTTTCACAATTTAAAACTTTTAACCAATACTTTATCACAGATATCAGTCTTTGATGTCTTAAAGGTGTCCTGCTTATTTCAACATACACAAAATCGTTTTGAGTAGATTTTTTGACCCCAAGTGTACTGTTACAAAAACTGAGATGTACACGTTTTACTACGTTTGCATTTAAGCACCCCCAAATTTCGCAACCGTAATGCAATACTGGTTTTATTAGTGTATCAAATAAATCAAACACATGTTTTGTAGATAATTCTGTAAAGTTTTGTAAATATTTGTTAAGTTTAAAGATGGCTTTGTAAGCCTGACCAGCTAATGTATCAAGAGTAGTAGAAAACGACCCACCTGTAGTAAAAACAATATCCAACTATGTGAAATGGTTCACAATGTCTATTTTTTTACCATCATACATGAATTGTAAATTTCTTGGTAATAAACCACCCCTTATAAATATCATGCTTTTGGTTTTCACGGTATTTACCGTTAATCTCCATCTATTGCAATAATCATGTAAAACATCTAATCCTTTCTGTAACCCTGTTCAGTTAAAACAATATCATCCGCATACAAAAGCAAGAACATCTTAAATAAACCAACTTCAATACCTTTAACAGCATTTCTAATGAGATAATCTTCAATATCATGCAAGTACATAGCAAATAAAACAGGTAATAATCGTTCTCCTTGTCTTACCCCTAAGTAGCATGAACATTCCTCACTTAATTTATTATCATATTTAACAAATAATGTCACTGATTTATACATAGATTTAATAATATCAAGCATTTTCCCTCTTACATCAAACTTAATCAGTTTTAACAACAATATGTCCCTTACTATGTAATCGAAAGCGTTTGTGAAATCTATAAAAGCAGCAAATAAACGTTTTCCTTCATTAATTGTATACTGTATAATGCCGTGTAAAATTAAAAATATTATCAACTGTTCCCATATTCCTTCTAAATCAAGACAGCGTTTCTACATAAATATCATACATCTCGGCCCAATCATTTAACCTGTTGTTTAAAATCCGTGTACATAGTTTGCGAAAGTACTTAAAAGTGTAATACCCCTGTAATTGTTAGCTTCATTAACACTACCTTTTTGTGTAATAGTACGATATATCCGCCTGTCCATTTATCTGGGAAATAACCTACATTAAACACATTATTAACTAATTTGAAAATATAAGGTAAAATCACCTGTATTATCAATTCAAAGCATCCTAACTATGTGTTGTGATATACCTGTTATATCACACATTATGGAAAAAGAAAAATACACTATCTGACTATTGCCATGTTGAGAAAAACAGCATACACGATTGCCATATTGGAAAAACAGCATACACGATTGCCATATTGGGAAAACAGCATATACGATTGCCATATTGGGAAAACAACATATACGATTGCCATATTGGGAAAACAGCATACACGATTGCCATATTTTGAAAACAGCCTACACGATTGCCATATTGGGAAAACAGCATACACGATTGCCATATTGGGAAAACAGCATACACGATTGCCATATTGGGAAAACAGCATACACGATTGCCATATTGGGCAAACAGCATACACAATCATGACGAGTTCAGAAAAAAACTTACACTATTGCAATGTTGAGAAAAACAGCATAAAATATTGCCATGTGGAAAACACAGCATACACTGTTTCCGTGTTGAGAAAAACAGCACACACGATTGTCATTTTGAGAAAACAACACTCACGATTTCAATGTAGAAAAATCACTATTCACTATAATCTTTTTGAGAAAACAGCTTACACGATTGTCACGTTGACATGGTTGAGAAAACAGCATGCGTTGTGCTGTTTATATAAAAGTCGACACCGTTGCCATGGTGAGAAAACAATTTTCACGATTTCAATGTTGTGAAATCGTATTCACTATTGCCATGCTGAGAAAATCTGTATAACAAATTGCCGTGTGAACCTGTACATTTCTTGCAAGATTTTATTGTGATTATTATTATTTTATTTTGTTTTGAGGGACGGAAAAGTGATAATTCCTACTGGGAAATAATTCCCTATAGATCTAGACGGATATTTTAAAGGTTCGTGCGTAAGTCGGCGACGTAAGCGACGTCAACGTTAAACACTGACGTAAATTATAGAGAGACGCAAACGTTGAGTCAACTTCATGCTATCTAGTGTTTGATATTCGTTGTATACCATGTTTCCCAAAAATTGTAAATGAATTGATTGTAAAAAATTGTATCATAACCTTCAATAGTAGTTATTTTATTCTCCAATTTTTAAAACTTCAATTGATTAATTGACATTCTCCAGTGTCAATAACGACACGTGCTTTGAAACACAACGGAATTTCACAGGCTGCGGTGAAACACTAGTCTAAGATCAAATAAGGTAGTTAATTGTTCCTTTAGAAAAAATGTTTATGTTAAAAAAAATCGTTTTGTATTTCCCCCTGGACGTATGTTTGTTTACTCGTTTTTCCTATTCCTGTGAAAATATATTCCGTTTTACAAAACGAACGTTTGTTAAGCCCTGTATTAAGTTTCACTGCCATGTTCCCTTTAAATACCATACTCTTACTACTATATACATGTGCCTTCTATAAACGTATGCCTATTATATACATTTGTCTATTATATACGTATGCCTATTATATACATTTGTCTACTATCTGCGTATTTTCACGTATCATATTGCATGATGGTAAATGAATGCTGTGTACCACCATTATAAATAATAATGTTAAATTCGTAGTTGTCACGGCGCCTGTTGTTTTGTTTCAGAACCTTAATTTGATTTGCCTTTGTGCGTCACAAAGATTTTGATCAATATCGACCGACATTCCGTAAGGTTTCTCAAATATACCTAATGAAATTCCATATTCCAAATTCTACTATGAATACATCAACCGACAGCGCTTTATTGGCTATATTCTCACGATAGCAGGAATTTTATATTACTTTGTTCAAATCAATATATGTTAGTTGAAAGCCTTCTAAAACAGATAATATAATTACCTAAGTGATATTTGTACTGTTTACTATAATGTTTAAGTCGTTCTTGCTTTCATTTAATGTGTTTTTTCCTAATATATTGTGTACCAATTTCGAAAGTACAGAAATGTCAAATATTATGCTATTGACAAGTATTTGTCTTACATTTTGTTTATAATTATATTAATACAGTTTAGTATGTTTTAGTACACACTTTCTCCGGAAACAGTAGATTACTTGAAACAACCTACGTTTGATATTTGGCACTGGGAGCCAAATGAGGTACGTATAATATGTAGGTTATCTGTCCTTGGTTGTTCGCAAATATCCCAAATTTCGAAAGTTGCCGTTGTGAGTTCAAATTATCTCCCTTTAATATATACCGTTTACTGAATTCACAGTTTCCTAGTGATCCGGCACCTTCCATTGTCACTGTCTAAACATAGCGCGTGTGTGTCGGAATCCTTAAATGTGATCCCACTCATATAAGCTATAATAGTATGTATGTAAGCGTGTATATGTTAATTGTGCCTCCAGACGAGTGTGTTATGATAGTATATCAACGTGTGTTGCAGTTATCCTTGTTAGGAAGTGAATGCATACGTTTGCTATCTGTGTCTCTCATCATAGCTAGGCGCCCTGTCGTAGTTCGTCCGGAGGTTGTCTGTCTGTCCTTGGTTGTTCGAAAATATGTCTTCCTATATACACATATATATATATGGTGACCGTAATACTATATTAACCTGACAATTTGATTCAAAGTATCAAATCGCCAAAGGATTATGCAAAACGCTTTATAATCCGTTATCGTTTTCGTCATCAGTGAAGTAGAATTACGAATGCCAAGAACCAGTCCGTTAATGCTAGCTGGTGTAAGATTCTTTACAGCATTCAACCAAACAAAAACACGGAGTGTGCCTGTACCATTCTCTAAACTGAATCCACGTTTGAATCCCTATAAAATCCGAGTTATTTGTTTTATTATACTATCCTTCCTATTACCTATATTTCGTATTTAAAATATAGTTTAGAACCGAGACTAACGCTCTACCCACAGCGTCACAGTGACACGTTAACATTTCAAAGTAAAATGACCTTATAACAGGGGAATTGTCAGCAAATGTAACATTCAATAAACCTACCAAACATAACTGCAGGAGGGTTCGCCACCTCCTAATGTAATGTAACTTTTGCAGAAATTGAGCTTTGATTAAATATTACCTATCCAACTGATAACTATTATATCTTAACATATTTGCATCTGAAACGTTATCTTAATATAGTGTTTTCGACACTTTTCTGTCATATGATAACTTGGTTTATGTTGTTTAGATGCTGAGCTTGCTAGAGCATATGTTTCACGAGCTGGACCTTGTGAAGGAGTTCAATATGAATCCAATCACGCTGAAAAGATGGCTGGTAAGTTTGTTTTATTTCTGTATTATTGAAGCCTGTGGCAAGATGGCAGGTACTTCCATGTATTTGTTTCTGTATTGGTGAAGCCTGTTGGAGGAGCATGGCGATTCCATTGGTGAAGCTTATTATAATGCGTCTGAAACTTGCGTGTATTCGTTTATTGATGAATTATGTTGTAGGTTGGCTGGCAATATCTCATATTTGTTTCTGTATTGATGTAAGTAGATTCAAACAGGAAAAGTAGCATTCAAGGACCACAGCCAACCAAAAACACGCACGGAAACAAACATTTATTAAGGGTTGACAATAGTGCTACCACCTTGAAAGGGTCACAGACAAAAATGCCGCTGGGGGTTTAAACAAGGATCTAGGCTGCACCAAACCTCACTTTTACCCTATTGTCCCTATTTTCATCCCAATAAAACGGAACAGTATTCGTCCTTGAATTATACTTTTCCTCATCGGTTTTTATATCAACTTTTAATAAAAATATTTCCGCCTGGTCATATTCTCTAACAAACGAGGCATTAATAGGTAATATCGGTATAACACATAGCTGATAATGTATATAGGAATATAAAAAAAGCACAGAAAGCCACATATCAAGTACTCAGTGACTTGGCAGCAGAAAAAAGAGCAACACGATAACAAACCATTAAAGGTATGACAAGACAAGATGTATGAGAAACATTAAACGCTACCTTCATTTGAGGAATCTGTCCGGTCATAGTACAATCAAAAAAACACATTCGTTATGAAGATTTTTAATTACGAAACGAAAACCTACGTCTCGGAGGAAGTAAAGAGAGGTTAGCTGTATACAACTTAAAACGATTATTTTTGCTATTAATAATTGACCTTTTCTAGGTTCGGGTTTGCATGTTCTCTACGACACCAGTTTATACATTTTATTTAATTGTTGTATTTCATTTGCGATCTTCCATTTTAAGATAGTTTACTTTGTGTAATTTATATGGGATGATTCTGTGTAACGTAGATTACAGAATCATATTAAGCATCAATATGTGTTGGTTAAGTAAATATTTGACTTCTGAAATTCTAAAAGTTTGTTAGAAATATGTGTTTTATTTTCTCATAAATATGCATTTATTTTGAAGATTTTTTTTTTTTACATGGATTGTGACTCTTCATTTTGAGAAATAGTGTTTAGATTGTCGTTCCATTATAAAATATACTTTTATAAAACCATTTAGGTTATCCATAGGAAACAAATTGACAACTACTTGAAAATGACCAACTCGTATGATTGATTGTCCTGATTTAGTATGCATCTATCAATCATTGTCCCCTTTTTCAGCTATGCGTTCAAGAAAATTACCGAAACAATCCATTTCACAATTTCCGTCATTGCTTCTGTGTGACACAGATGATGTATGGAATGGTTCACTTGTGTCAACTATGGGAGATTATGGCAAGGGAAGAGATTGCCATTCTGTTAACAGCCAGCATATGTCACGATCTCGACCATCCAGGATACAATAACACGTAATACAATAGAGTGATTGTTCCACTGAATTCGTATTCTAACCTTGGGATTAATTTGTCGGATAATAATCTTAATCTATCTTATTCTTTTCTAACTTTTGGATTAATTTGTCTGGTAATAATCTTAATCTATCTTATTCTTTTCTAACTTGTGGATTAATTTGTCTGGTAATAATCTTAATCTATCTTATTCTTTTCTAACTTTTGGATTAATATGTCTGGTAGTAATCTTAATCTATCTTATTCTTTTCTAACTTTTGGATTAACTTGTCTGGTAATAATCTTAACCTATCTTATTCTTTTCTAACTTTTGGATTAATTTGTCTGGTAATAATCTTAATCTATCTTATTCTTTTCTAACTTTTGGATTAATTTGTCTGGTAATAATCTTAATCTATCTTATTATTTTCTAATTAAAAACAAATACTTTATATTGGTCATCTTGAAAAACTGTGCACCGTACAAACAGGGTGAGATATTTGAGATATTTGAGACATAGTCTTCATGCGATATTTGAGACGCATTTTACCCGTTTTTATCTGGGATTTTACCAGAATGTATATTTATCAGATAACACACCCGAACAAAGATTTGTCTGACAGATATAACTCTACCATCTTTTCTAACAAACCTTATATATATATATTCAAATGTTAAGCCATCGATTATATGTCATCCTTGTTCCTTTGACAGATATCAGATAAATGCGCGCACAGATTTAGCAATCCGGTATAATGACATATCTCCTCTGGAAAATCACCATTGTGCCGTGGCCTTTCAGATATTGTCCAATCCAGAGACAAATATATTCTCAAATCTGGATAAAGACACGTATAAAAGAGTACGATTGGTAAGTGGCATAGCATCTTTATTGAAGAAAACAAGATAGGTAGGACACTATTAGTGTGTTACTGACCATCTACAGAAATATGTGGGTCAGTAAGATTTATAGGAGGTGAGGCAACAACCGAGTCCCCCTATATATCTGACTGATGAAGCGATGAAGCGACTTGTTATGTTTCTATCGAGATACCTATATGACTAACACCATATCGACTGAATATCACCCAACTTGTAGGATTGTTGTCAAGAGATAACGTTATGAAAATCGACATATCACCAAGCTGTGTCACTCGTCGTAACGGTGTGCCATTCAAATAACAGTATTGAAATAGACAATTGCCAACTTTGTTACTCGACATAACGGTTAGTCCTTCATACAACGGTATTGTAATCGCCAAACTGCGTGGGTATTCATTCAGATAACATTATTGCGTTCGACATATCTCATTGGTGCGCAATCGACACAACGGTGGGCCATTCAGATAACAGTATCTAAATCGACATATCGCCATCTGTGTCGTGTTCGACATAACGGTTAATCATTCAGATAACATTATTGCTTTCGACTTAACGCTTTCATACTTTACTCGACATAATGAACTGCAACTTCAAATCATCATATCGCGTGAATTGTGTCGCTAGACTTTGCTTATTAAGAGTTGTTTCCCATTTGTTTGCTCTGTTTATCTTGTTAAAAAGTTTACCTGTTACGGGAACTTTCAATTCCTCGTGTTAACCTTTAGTCACTACTTTTCGACTAAGAGCACTTATAGTTTAGTAAAATGATATTGTTTATTATTAACCTCCAAACAATGATCGAATGCATAAGTAATAGCTGTAAACGAATAATAAATAATGAAGTATAATAAAGCCAGTTACTCGATCTACCTTATTTAGATTGGGTAGTGTCTTGTAACACATGTATGGTCACGTCCATTTTTTTCCAAAAGCTCTTCCTCAGTATCTTTACCGGGCAGTGCACTGAGAAAGTATTCCATCCTGCGGATGGGATGTAAAACAGGTCGGTTTGGTGTGTAGGTATAACCATGCCCTGTGTCTATAAAATAACTCGTAGACTTGTGTCTTAATTACAATCGGAACAGTCTCGTCGATTTCCGTAACTCTGTACCGACTACGGAAATTGGCGAAGAGCCCAAATTTTCCCCAGAAACGAGATATCGCGGTTATCAGAAATTATCGGTTAGAGATATTCCAAATTAAATGAAGCTTGACTGTATACATTATAATTTATAAAGACATGTATTAGTTAGTGTGTTCTCTTTAACGAACTGTATAATTATATAGAGTGTCCAATAAATGCATGGTTATACCCAGGTAAATGTGGGTTGCCAGCTTCAACCGCGGAAACATCGACCGTCATATATAGCCTAACACTTGCTAAAAATGACGTAAAACACTAATCAACAACAACAACTTTTTTTTATATCTAAAACTCGTTTAAATCGTTTTCCCATGGTACAATGACTCCTTTTATTAATCCGATTCAGAAAAAGTGATAAAATATGATTCGCTATTGAAAACACTATATTGCTCAAGCTGTTACGCAGGCACGAAACAATATGTTCTGTTCTGTTCAGAGTTTAGTATAACATACTGTAACAGTTGTCCGACATTTGTGTCACCTTACAATGACTGTCTAGATTGTTATTGTGTTTTACTTATCGCAACCATTCAACGCAATTATCGAGATCAAGTATCGTGAACAATTATCATGATCAATTATCGTGATAAATTATTGGAGTGGCCATTATCGCAATCAAACACAAACATTTAACAAAACAGACTAGCCTACATAATATACATTAATACATTCAAAACTGTGAAACTATGGGAAATAGAGAGAACAAAAAGGAAACACATTGTTGACAAAATGACCATTGAAGTTTACTGAGAACCGTTATCAGTTCTATGAAAGGACCTAAGACGATATGTAAGTGTAACTGGTGCACATACAAATACAAACATTAAAATGCTACTGCACACGCCTGCAGTAAACTAGCGCATCTTGTTGGGCCTCAGTTCCCAGTGAACACCATTTACTTTTGGGTCGGAGATGAAACAGGCAAGGTGCAGTTAATTCGCGTGATGAACTTCGTTTTGTTTGAATGACTTAACGTCAGCTTTACGTTTTCGTGCTAGTTTTACCGTAAGTTGCTATAACAAGCAATGTTGGCGACGTCGCTGCCGTAAGTTGTTATAACAAGCAATGTTGGCGACGTCGCTGTTCTAACAGTACGTTTAACAGCTTTACAACACTGTTTTTAACACAGATACAACGTACTTACATTATCAATGTCAGAAATACAGATAGAACAATCATATGTAAATATAAGTTAAGAGCCTATATTAAATTCAAGAATACATTTGAATGTGAGACTTATCTCAGATTAAATCTCAGAAAAATTGAAAGAGCATTATTGGTACAGTTTCGATGCGGTATATTGCCTCTGAGAGTAGAAACAGGACGCTATGTAGGAGAAGTTGTTGTGCAAAGGCTCTCTAAATTTTAAATGAAACTGAGGACGAATTACATTTTCTATTGATTTGCCCTACGTATACCGTTAAAAGAAACCAAATATTTCATGAACAACTTCGTATACGTGTCTTACGAATAATCAGAAACTGTGTTACCTCTTAAAATCATGTACAAGAACAGTTGCTAAATTTTTGGTTAATGCCTACCTTAACAGACGAGATATTCTGTTTACATAGAAAAGTTATGTACTATATAAATATATTTATATTTGTATATACGCATATTTATAAATGTAAAATGAACAAGAAACATATGCTGTCAGGATGGTTTACAAAAATATTGATAATCACCAGAAAATTGTTAGACCATGCTTATCATAATTTGTTTGAACTAGAACTTGATAGTTTGATATATATTTTGTAGTGGTGACTTATAGGCCCAGTGGGCCAGGTGTATGATATTCTGAAATATTGTTTAATATTTGCTTGTTTGTACTTGCATGTATATTGTATATAGACATGTCATGTTAATAAATTATTTACTTACTTACTTACAAACTATAAACATGTGCTTTTATTTCAGGGAGTAACGCAGCTGATTTTAGCAACAGACATGGCAAGGCATAGTGAAATCATAGAAACTTTCAGAGCGAAGTTGGATTCAAAGTTTGACGCAAGGAATAAGGAACATATAGACACAGTAAGAATTCGATTAATTGTTTAAGTGATGAGGTGTATAACCTTTAGACTTATATAGCTATTTCCCATTAGCAGTTTTATATACATGTGTTCATACGCGCTAAGGGGGTCATTTGGTAGCGTTCCATTACAAGTAAGTATAAAAATCGAACAGAAAATGTGGCTTTCACAGAACACGGTAAACCCCAAAACTCGCAAAAAGACAAACAAGAATGGCAGTAGTAATAATAAAGGCACATGACGTCACACACACAAAAAGGGTTGCCAGTAGGGCTACCGCCTTGGAACGGTCAGTAGCAAAAAGGCCGCTGGGGGTTTAAACCAGTTCTAGGGTGCACCAAACCTCACACTTGCCCTACTTCATCTCAACTAAACGGGACAGTGTAAATAAAGAAATCCCCGCCATGAACTATTCTCTAACCAACAAGGCAGCATTAATAGGTCTATTTGTATTAACCGACCGTGTCCGTGCATAAAACCAATAGCACATCGGTACGTATTAACCGACCAATCGAAACAGTGTCTTTTATAATCAATACTGTGGCCATAATGCATCACATAACGTATCACTGGAAGCTCCAAGGGATCCCTGTTTCAATATTTATTGTCAAGTGAGAACGTGTCGATTCATACGGATTCTCCAATGTATGCAGTATTGGTTCTACCCAGGAAAAACGAGGTGGTCTTCGCCTACCACAACAAAATCGACCGTCATATATGGCATAACTTGTGCTAATAATGATGTAAACAAAAGTCGAACAAAATCACCAGTGTATCCCACCAGACGGCGCTTCCGTACTCATCTCTGTACTTTCGCTCAAAGAACTATGTGATTTGTTTACATGCGGACTATTTCGGCTGATCATCTAGTACGAATAGGTGCCTTCATTTTTTCTTGTTTAAACAAAAATATATTTGTCTTTATTTATCTACTATAAATTGCTTCATTATTTAAAACAGTAAACGTTACATATATTCATGATTTAGAGTCTTAATCATGTATATAGTAAATTAAAATAGTCCCCAACTTTCGACCTGTGATGGTAATAAGACAGTTCTGTGTTTTCGAGAATCACTAAAACATGGCCACTAAAAGCTATTGTTTTCAGGTAAACCTTTTGGCGTTATGCGACGTTTTGAGTTTTTATGCTCTTTTATTACTAAATATATTAAACTCTTTGGTCAATATTTTAAATTGTTGCCAACTTGTTCAGTTTATTCAGTAATAGAAGAATAAACATGTAAGATCCTCTATTTTCAAAGAAGTCGCTTGTAAGTAGTTTTTAAAAGTAATTTCATTTAACCATTTACATTTGTTATTTGAATCTGGAAAACAAACAAATTCTGGAAGAAACTAATCTTGCAGAGTTTATAAAGTTATCCAATTCTATCATGTCTATGTAAATTAGAGTGGTAATTTAGTTGGAAATACAGTAGTAATGCTCGCTGTATGGTTGGTGTGTTTAGATTTTACAAATGTATAACAATCCCTCAATCTAGTGCATATTCGATTTTGATGCTAAATGAAAGGTTGCCAAGTTATTTGCGCTCACACAAATGCATACATTTGTACTTTGACCAATTGTGTTGAATAGTAGTGGCGTCATACTACGTTCAATTTGGACTTCGCTTCAGAGCTTTGACCTTAATTCAGACTTTTGGACACCAAGACAAGGCGTCATATTTCGCTGTCAGTGTCTCATAGTGGCTTTTCACTAACGTTATATGAGGCCATGGAATAACATGTTATACCTCTAAAATGCTTTGGTGATTTTTTTTCCCTAATTTGGACCTCAACTTAAGTAGGTTTCTGGCAAGTGAGACATAAAGTCATGCTACTGGCAAATATACTTCGGGATCGAATTGGACTGGCGAGTTTATTAGGAGGGTATGTGTGGTAAGGGAGTGTGGGATGTGGGAGTTAAACGGGGGTATACGTACTGTGTCCAGCAATGTTCCAAATCACAAACTTATTTTACGTTCCGTTGTCGTCTTATTTTCAGTTAAAAATGGTGCTGATAAAATGTTGTGATATTTCAAACGAGGTGCGTCCAACGGAAAGCTCTGATCCATGGGTAGATTGTTTGTTGGAAGAATACTTCAACCAGGTAAAGAACGACAAAGGTCAAATATCAACTTTGTTTTGCCTTTCAAATTCTATAGATTAAGTATTTGGTATAGATCTCGACGTCTCACTGTGAATAGGTACAACTAAACCATTATTGTTGTATAAGCTAATGCAACATACTTTAAAACGTTGACGATGTCATTCATATTCATCTTAAGGGAAACCATTATGTTGATATATACCTCAGTATTGTTTGGGGCGCTTGTTTCGGCCAAAGGTTTTTCTGCAGTAACTCGAGCAATTTAAACAATACGAACATCAGTTATATATCATTAGAACTGGCATTTTTAGTGGTAAATAAAACTACTTTACTTTTGAAAATCGGTTGAGAAATAAATATTTTACAGCCAAAATGATTTTTTGATGGGTCTTTTCCCATGTAAATTCCTTGTTGGTGGGACAGCAGAAAATGAAAAAATGTCAAATAACTTCAGTAATTCTTAATATTTTGCTATAAAACTTCCAGGGTGTCTTAATTTACTAATATCCAACAATTTAAAACCATTTTTGGATACAAATTCTTAAAAAAATATTTTTCATGGAGCAGAATTTTGCATTGAAAATGCCCCATCAAAAACAACTTTAGCGCATGATTTTTTATTTCTCAACCGATTTTGAAAAGTAAGGTTTTTTTATTTACCGCTAAAAACATCTGTTTCACTGATATATGACTTATTTAGGTGATAGATTAATTTTATCTTAAAAGTACAAAAAACCTTTGGCTGAAACAAGCGCCCCAAACAATAATAAAAAACAAGACAAGAGTGCAATCAAATTTCATAATCAGCCTCATTACGAATATTATATTACTATAAACAGTTACGTCATACATGAGTACAAACATCCGAGAAGACTAAATGTTTGACATTCTTGAGAAATGTTAGAAAACCAGCAATTAATAAGATGAATGCTTTTCCATTCAACTGCATGCACAATACTCAACTCCATTCATTTTGTTTATTTTTCTTCTTTGTTTTGAATTTGTGGATCTCAAACTTTATTAATGAAGGAACCTTTCATACAAAGACATCCCTACTTTATTAATGCATAAACGTTGTTTATGTTAATCATTTCTTATGTGTGTAAAATTTGCCATTAGAAACATTTGAAAATTTCTTAAAATAGATGTGCGCACTTTATATTTTTACGCGGTATATAAATATCGTTTATAAAACAACCAATTTCGTTTCCATAAATGACGTAATAGAGCTTTGTGTAAATAAAAATCATCTCGAAATTAGTAACAATATTACTAAACATTTGCATATTATCATGATTATCAATAGTATCCTGTAATTACTGTAACCTCGTTGATATACATTACAAAGATGCATATTCTATCGAAATGTTGCCATTCTTTCAGTCGGATAGGGAAAAAATGGAAGGCCTTCCCGTTGCGCCATTCATGGATAGAGACAAGGTCACAAAGCCTACAGCGCAGATCGGCTTCATCAAGTTTGTTCTTATTCCAATGTTTGAGACAGTTGCAAGAGTAAGTAAACGAATGATTAGCATAACAGTAGGGCTAAAACTATGTACTATAGGTTTTATGAATATTGAGTTCTGCTCAACCCGGGGCTAGATGGCGTGAACGGTAGCAAGCATATTTCACTACCGTTCATGAACAGTCTAAATCAAACCGAGACTGCAATATTTCGTATTTATCGTGTTAGGCCGATTCCAAAGGTCCACTTTCATACTTTTTTAATGTAAATGGTTGATTAGTTGCATAACATTATCAAAATTAAGACTAAGAACATATTTCTTTTCAAGTAAACTCTCATACCTGTCATATCTTAACCATATGTTAGTGTAATATACTTTTCGATGTATATACATATGTATGCACGGAAGTGACATGCAGATGTATATACATGCATGCACGAAAGTAAGAAGCAGATGACTGTATAATCAATGTATTTTGTTTATACATGTCGATTACGAACATTTAGAATTGACCTATTTACATACTTAGCAGCGTTTAATAGTACAAGCTTTGTCAAAATAGCAGTGATTCTGGCCTTTAAATGTGTGTTCCAAAATACGGCATGAATACTAGTACACTAATCTACGCTAAGAAGCTTAATAACATGAGTTTATGTGATCGTTCTTTTCAGTTATTTCCAGCCATCGACATGCAAATGGTAGAACCTCTTAGACTGGCAAGAGATCGTTATGAAGGAATGAAGGAACAAGCCAATCAGTCACAAACAAATCAGAAACCTCAGAAGGAAGAGGTAATTCATTTGTTACATTGACAAGTCCATAACGTCAAATCACGGGCAGATTCACATCCACAAAATAAATCCCAAGTATATCAATACAAATATCTCCATATCACATTCTAGTTTAAATACAAAACCAGATCATCAAGTAACACACACACAATCGCAAAATTACAGGCAAATTCCTGTTACAACCATATACTAGGAACACAAAAAATAAAACAATTTTGTTACTCTGGACAATGATATATAGGGTCCTATAGAAACCATAGCGTCCGAACGCAATGACATCGTAGGTCCGCACTGTACTGCAAACAAGGACTTGAAACTACACTGAAAGAGACAAAAAAACAACAGAAAGGGTGGTGAAGACAGGGTTACCGACTTGGAACGGTCAGTAGGCAATACGGCCTACTGGTTAGCTTAAATCGATTTTATATGCGCACAATCCTCGCTATTATCCTGTCTTCAGCGCCCAAATAGACAAGACAGTGTAAACAAAACTACATCCCATCAAAAGGAATTCTCTAACAGTAAAGTCCACATCCAGAGAAACTAACTAAAGATACACATACAAAATAATAAACATCTCAGGATGTAACCAGAATCGTACTGAACAACCATAGTAGTTGCAGCTAAAGGACGAGGGCTCATGCACCCACCTCCCTTAGTTGGGGTTTCAGTAGGTACAATCATAGAGTCCCAAGAGGTAGTCCAGTCATCGCACAAGTGAAAAGTGAAGCGTAATGACTGACTGTAGAGGGGTCAATCACTAAACATGC
>JAWPHD010018472.1:0-39750 GCA_037043455.1 Cyrtodaria siliqua | reverse complement strand
CCAGTATTTAATGATACTAACATGTCTATTTATATATGCTTGTTTGTAAAATCCTACACTGTTGCCATGTTTTATGTAACTGTATATTGTATCCTCACGGGCTTTTAAGCCTATTGGAATTTGGAAATAAAGTTATCTATCTATAACGGATAACGGCCCAATTCCCCGTATATCCCTGCATTACTTGTCGATAATTTTACACCAAGAACTTGTTTACAATACTTTAAGTGAATTCTTTCAATTTTCTTGGATGTAGTAAAACCCCACACTTGACTGCCGTAATTAAGAATAGAACCTACAAAAGCATCAAACAATTGTAAAGTTGTTTTCGGTTTTAACTCGTATTTCTTTATATTTATTGATAGAAGGTTCATAGCTTTAAGCGCTTTACCACATAATGTTTGTTGGTTAAGCGTAAACGACCCTGTATAGTTGAACACAACTCCTAAATAGTTAAAGTCGTCGACCACTTCGAGAATGGTACCGTTATAAGACCAATTTTCAGTAACTCTGGTTGTTCCTCTGTTACGAAAAACCACCACCTTAGTCTTTTCTGTATATACCTCTAGGCCCCATGTTTCACAATAGTTATATAAGTTATTTAGACTACTTTGCAGGTCTTCTATACTTGTTCCTATTAAAATCATGTCATCGGCAAAAAGCAGAAGGATAAGAGATATATCATTAAATGAAAGTCCACGTTTAATACTTGTATATAAATATAACTCTAGGTCTTCTAGAAAAAGCGCAAACATTATCGGCGAGATTATCTCCCCTTGCTTTAATCCGACTGATATATCAAAAAAATCAGAAAATGATCCACAGTGCTTAATACAACTTTTAACAATATCATACATCGATCGAATTATTCTAAGCATTTTCCCATTAATACCTAATTTGTACAATTTTAACCAGAGTGCATTTCTATTAATAGAGTCAAAAGCCTTTTTAAGGTCTATGAATGCACAATAAAGCCTACCTTTAGCATTTAATATTTTTTCAATGATATTTTGCAATATAAACACAGCATCTGTTGTAGATTTACCATTTCTTAATCCGAACTGAGCATCGGATATTTTATTATTATCGTCACACCATTTATCGATACGTTTATTTAAGATGCTTGAAAACAGTTTGCCCATACTACTGACCAAGGTTATGCCTCTGTAATTATTTGCGATATTTTTATTTCCCTTTTTATGTAATGCTATCATATATCCTTTCGTCCACTCTTCTGGAAAAACTCCAGAATCAAAAATCGCATTGAAAATATCAGTTATATGCCCCGCCAATATATCACAGGTTGATATAAAGTATTCGTTCAATATATTGTCGCCGGCGGCGGCTTTATTCTTGCGTAGCGACTTTATCGCTGCCTCTACTTCCGGAATAGTTATAGGCATGTCTAATTCATTAAAAATAGGATAATTATCATCAAAATTATGGTTATTATTAAAAGATTCAGCTTCGTCATTTTTCGCAGTTTTTATGACCTTAAATAAGTCTTTAAAATATGTATGAAACTCATCTAGGGTGATATCGGTATTGTTTTGCTTTTTTCTGTTAAACAGTTTCCAAAAATCGCGTGGTTTTGAATGTCGCATCTGTTCCAGTTCATTCATTTGTCTATATTTATATGCACGTCTTTTTTTCTTTATTATTGCTTTATAGCTCGCTTTTTTATCAGAAAGCGAAGTTCTATTTAAATTTGATTTATTCGTATTAAACAAAAGTAACGCCTCTTTGTATAACTGCTTAGCCTGACACCAGCCTCTGCCATTAAATTGGTAAAACTCGACACTACGTTATTAATACTATCTTTATCACGAATATTCATATCATTTATAATTGATGTGAATACCGGTAACTTGCCAATTATCCTATTACGGAATAATTCTTTATTCGCCTCATTCTATTTATATGAGATGTATTCGCGATCACACGGATTAGTATTAACTGTACGATTCATAGTAATAACAGTGAACGATGAAGGTGCATGATCGCTGAATTCTGTGAAATTGCCGATTTTAAAATTGTTAACAAGCGGAAAATCAATTTATTTCAATAACAAATAATCAATAACGCTACATGCGTTCCGATTCACGTATGTAAATGCGCCCACACCACAATCCAAACCTAAGCGTCTGTTAGCTAATCGCATAGATGTCGATTTACACAAATCGAGTAATTTAACCCCTTGGGCGTTTGTAACACTGTCTTGTGAGAAATCAGAACCAGAAATCACCAGTTACCCATTGAAACTGGAAGATGGAGAGGTATACCTTCACATCAAAGGCAATGTAACCAATGTAATGACATAGGAGATGAGTTTCACTATCTTTTAGTATGCCCACAATTCATTGATCAAAGAAAAAAGTACATTAAACCATTCTATTATAACCGCCCAAATATCTTAAAATGTACAGCATTATTATCGCAAGAAAGTTATTCTGAAATGAGAAAACTAAGTTTATTCGTGGATAAAATTATGAAAATCATAAAGGTTCAATAGCAAAATGCATTATAAAACATAACATTAAAAGTCTGTGCTTTTTTTTTTTTAACCACTAAAATTTAAACTCGTTTGTGTTTAATTGTTATTTTGTTTAAATCCACGCAATTTAAACTATTTAAAGTTATTTGCACGACCAAACGCACTACTACTTTTCGTTTCGGTAATACGGCGTTCCATTGGTCGACAATTGACAATATTAACGAAATCACAAATCAAAACATGCTCTACATTTCGTTTCGGTAGGGCTGCAGAATTTGTTGCCGTTAAAACTGTAAATGTACTCATTGCTTTGTATTGTTGTTGTTTATTGTTTTTCCTTCTCTGTTTGTTTTTCCTGCATAAGAGTGCTTGCGCGCGAGTGCGAGCGTTAGTGTGCTTACTTGCCTGTGTGTATATGTATCCTGGTTGGAGCATAGTTGTTTGTACTCGTTTAATGTTTAAAAACCTGTGCATAAACACTTGGTAGAACAAATGAAGTACATTGTTAAATGACAGTAATTTTACTTATAATATGCATGATAGACAAGCGACATGGATATTTTTAAACGTGCGCAAATCCCGTCAAAGGATACACAAACATTGTTAAATAGAAAATAAATAAACTCACCTTTCAAGGCTGAATATAGGTAATCCTTATAAAATCCGTTATTTGTATGAATAATAATAATATAAAAAAAAAATCAATCCAGTAAAATAAAAACAACTCACGAAATTACACACGCGTTTTTAAATCCACCATTATGATAAAGTAATAGTCCGAAGATACATAATGAATCTTTTCAAATTAGATACCACGAAAAGCGCGCTGCACGGGATTTGCGGACACTGTGTTACGCCCACTGGTCGATAAATCTATTTAACTATTATTTACTTTTAAAGAGTACTGAATTATTTCGGCTCAATAAATATTACTTTATTGAATACATATTTAGCTAATGTAGAGTTTCTGTTACAATCTGAAAATAATAATATGTATATGTTCATACATAACATATATATTGAGTAATTACTTTAACATGTTAGATTACTATATATAGACAGGAATATCATATCATGTCAGCCACCACCTATACCATTCTTTTCAAATATATTAGTATTAGTATTATCGTTATTATTATTATTATTATTATTATTATTATTATTATTATTATTATTATTAATAACTGCAATGTGTAAGTAGTATACTTATACATTGAATAGACATCTACCCACTTCATTGCTAGATAGTTTGTATATATATATATAGTCGTTTTCTGATGTATACATGTTTTTGTTTTTCCAATGTGATGACTTGTCGCCATTCATATGTAAATGTATTTTGTAACATGTTGCTTATGCTGTTCATATATGTGAACCTAATTGAAATAAAGAAGTTGAAGTTGAAGTTGAGTTCGCTCGAAAGGGTTATCTGGAATATAATCAGTTGCGTCAATTTCATCGACAATCCTATCCAAAATAATATAATCTTTTTTAACAGAACAGAACAGAACAGAACAGAACAGATATTTTATTTCGACTTATACATATAGTATCTCGTCATCAAAATGTAATATACAAAGTTTAATTAAACACATGACAGGCTCACACGCATGCACCCCAACACGCACACACACTCTCACACACCTCTTACGCACGCATATGCACACACGCACTTACTCTCCCTCTCATTTCAATTCAAAATGTTTATTCCAAGATTTACATATGTAAACAGCAATGGATATATAGAAATACATCATATTTAACAAACAATCTCTCTCTCTCTCTCTCATGCAATTATATAAACGAATTAATTGTTGAAACAATACCTAATATCTGAGGATAAACTTTATATATATGCACACAACTACGTATAATTAAATGTGTTACGTACAATAAATGCTTCTTTTACAAACTTAGCTACATTTTGAATACTTTTATGTTTCTTACTTTGCATCAATTCAATAAATTTAATAACACTAGGGTTTCGATAATAATACGCCTTAATATAAAGTTTGCGAATATGCTCATAGACGGGACAAATTAAAATAAAATGATATTCGTCTTCTATGTCATTAGAATTACAAATATTACAATATCGTTGAGCTCTATCAGTTCTATTTTGTGTGTATCTGCCGGTTTCGACTCTGAGGGAATGCGAAGATAATCGTATTCTTGACATTGCCGTTCTTAGTTTAAATGGCAACATATCTAGATAAGATCCATATTTAAAGACAGTCTTGAAATGTTTATATAATACTAGAACACGGTTATTTTCAATATCACTATACCACTTCTGTATAAAAGAATCAATTACTCTTTGTTTGAATAATACATGAAATTGTTTCAAATTAATACTGTGAGGCTCATTCCATACATAGCTAAATCCAAAATCATTTAAAAGGGTCTTAACATTACTTGCCCAATTTTTACAGCCTCTCTCACAATCTCTCATTGATTCTTCATACATAGTAGATATTAATATATTGTTCGTACTTACAACCTTAGTCCAATACTTAATTATTTTAACATATCGTGATACATACAAGGGATATCTACCTAACTCTCCATAGACTCCTGCATTACTAGTTGAAGTTTTAACTTTCAACAAAAATTTACAAAATTTTAAATGAATTCTTTCAATTTCTTTTGACTTTGTAAACCCCCAAATCTCTGCTCCATAATTAAGAATAGTCCCCACAAATGCATCAAAAAGTTGACATGTTTTAAGTTTGAAATTATACCTTTTTATATTTGCGATTAGGACATTTAACGCCTTTAAACCTTTCCCTGCAAGTGTTTCCTGATTTAGATTAAAAGTCCCAGTACAGTTAAAAACATTTCCTAGATAATTAAAATCATTTACCACTTCTAACTTCTGTCCATTATACTCCCATGCTTCATTTTTCCTTAATCGGCCTCTTTTTCTAAAGGTCATCACTTTCATTTTCTCAATATTTACCTCCAACCCCCATTTATCACAATATACTTTTAAATTATCTAAATAAGCTTGCAATTCATTTGGCGTTTCTCCAATTAAAACCATATCGTCTGCAAAAAGCAATAATATTAACGTGATGTCGTTTATACTAAGGCCAGATGTATTACTATCCTGTAAAAACAATTCAAGGTCTTCTATAAACAGAGAAAACAATAACGGTGAGATTACCTCCCCTTGTCTTAGACACCCTTGCATTACAATCCCCTGTGACTAGTACACGACCTAAAGATTCATAGTAGTTAATATCATTTGGTAATGGGAATAAACCCTATCAAGGAAGTATGCCGACTGTAAAATATGTATTTCTCAACCGACTTTTTCAAAACAAATGTATTGTTATTTACCACTAAACATTTCAACAAATCCAATAATATATAATTTATGTAAGTTTTTTTGAAATTATTCAAGTAAATTCTAAAATCGGTTTGATTAAAACTATCCTTCAAATCTAATGTTTAAAAAATCAAAGCCGTTCATTAAAGTAAGCACATTTAAATTCCTCTATTATTACATAAGCAAGGGCAATAACTCCGTAATAAATACATCACTTTTTTCATTGTCTAGCTCATCCAAGATATTATTATTTTGGAGAAGGGGTTGTATGGGGTATTAAAGTTAATACTCGGACCACGTATGAAGAACAAAATAAGACGCCTTTGCATACGTTTTTTTTGTTATGAGTTGTAAAAGAAAGGGGTAAAATAAAACTCAAGATTGGAATGTGTCCATTTAATTCAACAACGTGTTTTCGGTTGCTGTTTTACCGTATTGTTTTAAATTCTAAATTCAATGCGGTTGAATATTTATTTTTTCAAATATATATAGTCCGAATAATAAATAAAATGGATTTAACATATCTTACCTTCATCAATATTCCTTACAAACCGTGTTACAGCTATCCAATATAGCTAACTAAGTATTCGCCGACAAGACAGAACATTCGTAATTCCAGCTGATAAATAATTTACGTTTCGATTTACCACGATAACATTTTAAGATACAGTATATGCCGAGATTATTACATTACTGAGCTAGGATATGGCGGTAATTGAACAAGAAGCCCAAGAGGGCCGGTGGACGCTCTACTGCGAAAGATAAGGTTTATGTATAAGGGGTCATAACTCTTTCAAATATCATTCAACCGGAACATGGCGATGACATACGCAACTAGGCTGGGTACTGATCATCCCTGCCAAGTTTCGTTGAAATCCAGCCGGAGGTTCAGTAGAAATAGTCTGTATAAAGTTAGTGTATTCAAACCTTTAAGGGTCATGACTCTGCCAAAAATCGTTCAACCAGAACACGGCAATGTTAGGTACTGATCATCCCCACCAAGATTCGTTGAAATCCGGCATGGAGTTCAGAAGAGACTAATCGGGACAAAGTGTGTCTATTAAACCCTTTAAAGGGCTATAACCCTGTCAAAAAGCATGATATGCACAACTAGGCTTGGTGCTGATCATCCCTGTAAAGTTTCTTTGAAATCTGGCGAGGGGTTCAGGATAACTAGTCAGACACATTTTGTGTATTTAAACATTTAAAGGGTCATAACTCTGCCAAAAATCATTCAACCGGAACATGGCGATGATTTGCACAACTAGACCTGGAACTGATCATACCTTTAAAGTTTAGTTTAAATCCGGCCAGGGGTTCGGGAAAACTAGTCAGGACAAAGTTTGTGTATTTAAACCTTTAAAAGGACATAACTCCGCCAACATCATTCAACCGGAACATGGTGACGATAGGTACAACTAGGCCTGGATCATTATCATCCCTGAGAATTTTCACTGAAATCCGGTCAAATGAAGGCCCTTTCGTCCTAATGAGGTCAAACTATAGCATATTTCAGCAAATCAAGGGCCATAAATTGCCCAATCTGGCTGGTTTGCAAACTTTTCGGAGCTTTCATTGATATAAACAATCTGCTATAGTTTGATAAAGATCGGATGATAAATAAAGGCCCTATCGTGTTAACAAGTCGTTAAAAAAAATCAAGAGCCATATTCGTTAATTCAAGGGCAATAACTGTTACTGGTCCGATCTGGCTGGTTTTCAAACTTGTCCAATGTTTTATTGATATTAACAATTAACATAAGGGCCACAACTCCGCTGTTACTGGTCCGATCTGGATGTTTTTCGAGATTATCTGATCTTTTATTGATATTAACAATCTATTAAAGTTTGGTAAAGATCATGAAGATCGGATGAAAAATGAAAGCCGTATCTTCTTAACGATGTAAAAGTTAACAGACGACGGACGGACGACGGATGGACGACGGACGACACACAATCCCATAAGCCCTGCTGGCCCGTGGCCAGTAGAGCTAAACATCGATACAGTCGCCTGTGGAGTCCTGTTTGAACTGCAGTGGTAAACTATAATGTATGTCTGGCTACTGCCCCGTTTACAATAACAAGTTGTGACGTTAGGGCAGAAAACGTATTTCTACCCACGCACCCCACTCACCAACCCCCAACCTGTGAGGAAAGTGACAACAAGATATTTTGAGTCAAAGTGTAAAAACAAACAATATTCATTGTAAGGCATATTTAACATAAAAAATAAAGCAAGTCGATGGCATGCCATCGCATATCAGCGCACGTTTTAATTGGTGGCGTGTATTCACACTAGAGTCAGTGATAAAACAGTGTAGTTTAAATCTGTACTGCAAACAGAGAAGTAGGATACAACAAACATCAGATAAAGACTAAATGCTATATGTTTAATATTGTTTTGCGTCAGTGCAGACATTTAATTTGATATACAACATGACCCAATTCGAGGAAAGCTATTCCCACCCAAGGCCTAGGTATGACAATGTTAATACCCCATAGCACATTTACACACACATATACTCTAATTATACAATGTTTCAAGTTCGTACCTTTTTTGGTGACGGAGAAGATATTGTCAATTATGCACGGACAGACGATTGGACGAACGAAAGCACGGACTTACGGTCACTCGGACGCACGGGATAGCATTATCTCCGATCTTTTTGAAAACAAGTGCGGGGATAATAAATAAAAACGTGTAGCGGTAAGTTTGCCAACACTAAGCGCCAATGATTATGTATTTGTTGCTTTTCGATATTGCTTTATCACCAAACAATTTTGTTATCGTTTTGGTGGCAATGTGTTGCATTTATAGGCGGGTCGAACACAGGAAACTGCTCTTTCAAGTCAGAAAACTCAAATAAACGCCCTTGTTGTGAGAAATGACGTCATAACTGACATGTTATAGTGTTTGCATAGATATTTTAAAAGGACACACGGCAATCTTTATTTTTTTAAAAACACACGGCGTCCCGCTACTTTTTCTGCATAACTTGCATTTGTTCAATCTTTAATATTAATTATAAAAATAGTATTAAGCAATTTGTTTTTGCATATTATTAATTTTTGATATTATTGCACCCATAATATATTTCATTTTGAAGTATAATAAGACGAAAATAATGAATAATTAAAATTTGATATATTTAAATTAAACCAGAGTAAAAGTACAAATGATATTGGATATATAAACCGAGACACCCATTTCAAACTCTTCAAGATTGCCGCGTGTCCCTTTAAGAGTGTTATTAAAAACATGAATTAGCAAATTAAACAATTCTAACAAAACTGCTCAATATAACAACTTACGATTTGTTTTAGTGTTTCAAATTGAGATCACTTTTGTCTAGATTTAGATGTTCAGACCTAGTGACTGATAACGGAGAAACATAATTAGGTACAGATATTCCATTTTGTCCACCATGTTAGGAATATTTATAAGTTCGTCTCTTGTGAAGTGATTCATATTCTAGAAGCCGTACTTGTAAAAATAAAACAAATAATAATAATAAGTTTCAATATTCTCTTCTCTTAAACGATACAGGTATATATTATTTCGTCAGATTTATTTGTATTCTCTGAAAAAAACGAAAAGAGTTTGTTGGTTAGTATACTGAACAAAGGAAGTTGCTAGGCACGACTTTTAAGGGAAATAAATTAAACATATATTAAACATTGATATAATTGTGTTAAGCTATTAGAAATTCTAGGTAAGGTTGAGGTTTTCTAAAAAATATTATTTTCCAACCGAAATATCAGAATTACCTCCCATATATTAAAAACGACTTATTTTGTTAAACAAACGCATTCTTTGAACAAAGTTACTGTTTTGCATTGACAAGGATTGCCCATTTTGTCATTCTTTAAAAACCGCTAAAATGTATTCAAATTTATTTATTTTTTCAAACCAAAAACATTTTAAATTTCGTAATTTTTCAATGAAATGAGAACGATTTTCGATAACATATAATATAAGAGTATGTTCCCAACATACTTGCTTTATTTTTATTACCGACTTCAGCATTGACTCCGAAAATACACGGCTTTGTATCTCGCCTATGGAAATGACATGCATTTTGTGTGCTCAATTTATTTTTACAACATGTTTAGAATATATAAATCTAGTCAGAAAAATAATAACAATGCAAATATACAATTTACACAAATAGATAAATAAAAGTACACAGAGGACGGTCCTTCTTTAATTTTGGACCGTGTTACTTCTTAATTTAAAAGCATTAAATATATAATGTGACAAATTATTTACTAGTTTACTATCTTGCGATTGCAAAAGTTCAATAAATTTGAAAACAGAAGGATTCCTTCTAAAATAACGTTGCACATATCGTTTTCGTAAGTCATTATATCTATTACAAATTAAAACAAAATGATACTCGTCTTCAATACCACCAGAGGTACAAAACTGACACTTTCTTTCGTTTCTCTCAATTCTATTGGGTCCATATCTTCCTGTCTCAATTCTCAGCCTTTGTGATGAGAGGCGAAGTTGTTTTATCACACTTCAATATTTTCGGTATTTAGAAATATCTAAATATGTTTCATAAACGAAGTTTACTTTCACGTTTTTATAAAATAGTAAAACATTATTTTCAGCAATATTCGATTTCCATTTCTGAATAAAATTGTCTATTAGCCGTACTTTTAATTCTTTGCAAAAGTATTTCGGGTTTACACTCGCTGGAATCTCCCATACATATCCATACCCGTGACTATACAGCAAAGACTTAACATTAGCGGTCCAATTTATTTTATTTGTTAGACAATCACTTAGTGAAACGGCATACGCAGTTTTTAAAACACAATTGTTGGTATATAACAGTTTAAACCAATATTGTATAATCCTACAAAATATATATATATATAACGGGTATCTAGCCAATTCGCCATAAACACCTGCCTTGCTGGTTGATAGTTTCACATTTAGCACCTTTTTGCGAAATTTTAAGTGTATTCTCTCCAACAGTTTTAATTTAGTGTTCCCCCATACTTCACATGCGTAATTTAGAATTGATGATACAAAGGAATCAAACAGTTGGCATAGTGTTTTAGGAGTGAAGTCATACCTTTTTATATTATGCAAAAGTACTCCCATGGCTTTTAATCCTTTCCCAGAAATGTTTTGTTGGTTTAATATAAAGTTGAGGACTTACAAATCATTCAAGGGCCATTTTTCATGTGAAGATTATCTTGCCATGGATTTAAAAAGAAATGAACGCGCTATATATGCTCAATTCAGATGCGGTATCTTACCTTTAAGAATTGAAACTGGACGCTATGTTGGTGAAGCACCAAATCAAAGACTGTGTACTTTATGTCAGTCCGGATTAATTGAAGACGAGACTCATTTTCTAGTGAAGTGTCCTTTATACAACAACATACGAACTGTGATATTCGGTGAAATTATTTCAAATGGAATATATGAAAACATGACAGACTCTAATAGACTGATTTTCCTGATTCATAACCACACAAGAAAAGTTGTAAAATTTCTTGTTAAAGCTTATCTTTTTAGAAGAAGTGTGTTATATAACTCGTAACTGTAAACATGTGGTGCAATTATTGAACTAAACTGACACTATTTATCGCAATATATATAATATTTATGAATGAACCCTTTGTAACTTTAATTGTATTGTAAATTGTACATTTTGAGCTCATAACAGTATTTTCTATTATGTTTAACCATGTTGACTACTTGTAAACTATAATTATAAGGTGACTTATAGGTCCGTTGGGCCGGGTGTTTCTCTATGCATTTGTATTAAATGTTTGTTATTTGCGTATACACATGTCACTATAATAAAATATTTACTTATAAAGGATCCTGTATAGTTAAATATATCCTATGGCTTTTATTACCTTAACTATCTTCCAGAAGTAAGTGTTATATTTTAAACTGATTACATTGTATTGATGGTTTGACAATTATTGCAATTTCCATACAGTCATAGAATATGTATGATTGGTTACATAATTACAGGTCTGTTATTTAACCAAAGACATCTATCGTTGCTAAGATATTTTCTCTAACATATAGCAACCGAATAAATAAGTGATGTGAAACCAAACATGTTTTTAATGACGCACAATTTGGTTTTCGTGACAAGCGCTCTACCACTGACGCAGTATTTATTTTGCATTCTGTTCTACAAAAGGTATTATCGTCTAATTCTAAATTATGGTGTGTATTTATTGATTATGAAAAAGCATTTGATACTGTAATAAGAGATGCTCTGTGGGTGAAATAACTTCAATCTGGTATTAGCTGCAAAATCGTACGTATGATACAGGCTATATATAACAATGTGAACTCATGTGTTAAACTTTCATCGAATATGGATATGTCAGAGTTCTTCGACGTCACGTTGGGCTTGAAGCAAGGAGAGCCACTGTCGCCCATTTTGTTCATTTTGTTTATTTATGACATTGTCGCTAATATTAATTTTGATACATTGACTGATAATGACCTAAATATGCTGACAAAGTATCTGATCTTTTTTGCAGATGATATTGTGCTATTTACAACGGACCCATATAGCCTACAGTCTCAGATAAATAGTATTTACCAATACTCACATAAGTGGAGTTTAAAAATAAATATAAATAAAACTAAAGTATGTATTTTCGTAAAAAGGAAAACAAATCATATTGTGGAGTTTTTAATAAATGGCGAAAAAGTTGAAATCGAAGATAGTTTTACGTATTTAGGCATTACATTTACTCATACTGGTATCCTGTCAAAAGCTGTTAAAACTTTATCCGATCAAGCCCTAAGGGCATATCATAATTTGCTATCTGTGTTCGATAGAATACCGTTAGATGTAAAACCAAATTGTCCTTATTCGATTCAAAGGTTGTACCAATTATATTGTATGGAGCTGAAGTGTGGGGCGTGTATAATTATAAAGAAGTGGATAAACTGCATATCAAATTTTGCAAGCATGTTATGGGAGTACGTCAACAGACATCCAATTATGCTGTTGTGTCTATGGTGAATTAGGGCGATTTCCATTAACTGTTATAAGTAAAGAAAGATCGTTAAAATTTTGGTTAAAATTAATGAGTGATGTTAATTCACCTGTATACAGTATATATATATATATTGAACAATGTAATAGCATAAACGGAAGTTGTTGGGCTTATCGTATTATAACTATTATTGACAATCTTGGTTATTCGAATTTAGCGATTTTAGGATCAATACCAATTATTTACCTTTACTTAAAAGGCGATTGCGAGACCAGTTTGTTCAAGAATGGAGTATGAGTATACATAATTCGCCTAATAATATAAACTTGATTATTATGTAAAATTTAAAAACACATTTTGATATGAAGATTATATTGACAAACTTAAAAGTGATTCTCTAAGAAAACATTTTACGTGTTTAAGATTAAGTTCACATTCTCTTGAAACTGAGACCGGGCGATATAATGGTGTTGATCGTGCTAATAGGTTATGTAAACTTTGTAATCAAAATGTTATTGAGTCAGAATACCATTTCTTGCTGTGTTGTACTAAATACGACGATATTCGTACTAAATACTTAGGCCGCATAGCTTGGCCTACACTCAAAGCTCTTGTAATAAGAAAAAATACCCTGGAGAATATGATTGTTTCGCAAGAATAATTAACATGTAATGTATTGTTAAATGTGTAATTATGTTATATATGTTTATTACAATATGTGTTGTCTTTGCCATATTTCTTTGTAAAACTTTGTAAATGGCCAAAGGCAAAATTTGCCGATTGCTGAAAAAACTTGAAGTTGAAGTTGTTGTATATTGTTACCATTGCATTGTACAGCCATGTTGTTGTTTTTGGTATAAATTTGAACATTATTATTCAAATTGTATTATGGACCGAATGCTTATAATAAGTAATATTTACAGCATAATAGTTCCAGTATATGCGATTTATTCTGCTTCTCGAGGGCCGCATGCCCGAGAGTGCAGTATACGAGGGTCATTCAATAAGTTCTGTCACTAACGCGTTTTAACAAGTATGTGCTCGTTGTGAGTGTTGATGTTTGGTACCAAATGAACGAGAGTTTGAATACCATTCCATTGATGGCAAAATAAATGCTGTATCTTTTGTGTGACGAAAGTTATGGAACATTTAATACACATCACTTATACATACTGACGCATTTTCGTCCTGAGTTTTTTCAGGTATGTTAATTGTTACTTTTTTAAATGCCTGTTTCTCTTTAAGTACTTGTAGAAGACCTTTGAAATTTCTCATACATTACCAGTTATATCTGTGCATTACAAGATTCAGAATTTAAGCATGATAGATGAAAAGGCATTGTCTTAGAAATTAACATTTTAAGCTAACGTGTAAAATTAATGTAATGATAAATGGACATTAAATGGAAGGGCAGTCTTCTGAAATAGCGTTTTTGGACGATCAATATTTTCACTAAATATTGTACAAAATTCTACAATAATGTGTTGAATATGAAATTTAAACACTGAAGGACTAGGATTTGTAAACAAATATGAATTGAATTGAATTGAATGTTGTTTAACGGCTCATCAACACAGTATAGGTTATTTAGAGCCGCCCCAGAGAGAGGGGAAGGATACATAGGAATCCGGGAACCTGCCCTACTCTTATTATCGAATAGATTCCTATGGTTCTTTAACGTGCTCGGAGGATAGACCGATACACGGGACCGCCCAGTTTACGTCCCCATCTAAACAAATATGAAAACATATTAATATGTTTTCATATGAAAACATATTAATACTATGAGAATAATTACGACATTTAAAAGATATTATAACATTTCCGTAAACAAAATGAAGAAAATCAGTGTTATTTCTGTTAAGATTAAGGGATATGCATTCACTCATATCTGGTTTGCAGCCAGACCTTTCCGAATTCTCGACAATCATTTTCATGGATTATGGGCGAATAATAACAGATGGCGTACAAGAAAATTTAAAAGCATAGAATTATTCAATTAATTTTTACAACATTTTATTACAAGGACATTTTCAGAGATGCCAGTATGCAAAAGGTGTGGTAGGGGGAGGTAATTCAGGGGTATAAATACCCGGAAAATTTTCAATTTTGTTGTGGAATTTAAGAGAGCGAACCCAATAGTACTATAAATACACTACTTTATCTCAGTGTAATATCCAGTTCAAAGGATATATGCCTAGTGACAGAACTTTTTGAAGCACCCTCGTAAATCGCATACGAGAAAAATATGCTATAAATATTGTGTACCTTAACCATTTATCCAACTACGCATGTGCAAGAGGTTTTAGGGCGTTGCAGTATTCAGTAAAAACAACAGCTCGATCCAATCAAGATATAGCATTATCACGCGGCATGTTTTGATTATTGCAGCCAATCGCCTGTGTGTATTATTGGGCAAATATAATGTCAAGGAGTGCTGTTTTGATAATGGGTAGTCGTGTTTTACATATTGTGTGTAAATATTACAACTAAGCCCGTGTAAAATTGAGTAGACCAGGCTGAAATATATCGGCATTTATAGCACAGTTTCGGCTCAGACGTTCAGGTTTATGAAAAATATATCATAAGCAAGAACAAAGGAAAATCATAAGAGCTATGGTACAAGAAATATAATGCTTTTTCCATTAACACACACTAACGTAACGACAACGAACACACTAACGATATTTTATTTAAAATTACTATTGTATTATTATCTGTGTATGATAAAACTACTATCTATAGGAAAAAAAGAAGACAAAGATAGACAAGATAGAGGACTTGCACTTGATTACTCTAGATATTCCAGCGACAAATAAAGAGTCCGTGCTTACTCTAAATATAGAGTTGTTTGTGTGTCATTACTTTACATATGAGTGACTAGGTGTGTTCCACGGAACACCTGAGTCGTCTGCCGTGTGCTTATTTCATAAAGTGCAATTTGACTATAAAGTTGGAAGACAAGGATTGCAATCATTCATGAATTGTTAAAGTTGATGAAAAGGGCCATAACTCTGCATTGTATAATTGAGTTATTGAACATGTCAGTGGCATTGAATAACTGATAAAGAAAAAATGTTTAAAGTTTTATGACCATAGGTCAATTGTTTCGCCAAGTTATGACCCAGGTTAGGTTGCAGGTTAAAGTTTTATAAAAAGGATCATCACTCTGCCAAAATAGGCGACTAAGCCAGACATTTCGGTATTACAGATAGCTCCTTTATAATATTACTCCACATATATGCCACACAGACAGCGAGATCATTTATAACGTTACTTCAGATAATATGCCACACAGACAGAGAGTATATTGATGAATCATTTGGAAGTGATCGACTAAGACGGAGAGCGTATACGTTTTTGTTCATATTAATACACAGGGCATCGTAACGAAACGTTAAAGATCCAAGAGAAGCATGTATTCCGATTAACATAATTATAGAACATAGTATAGATACATCGGTTCAAACGCAACTTGGATCCAGATTAACACAGAGAGCATCGCAAAAAGATACCTGGGTTCATATTTACATAGAAAAACATGGTATACACATCGATCCAAGAGAAACGTGGGTTCCTATTAAAAACGAAATATATCCTATAAACATAGATCCAAGAAAATGGATTTAGATGTTCATAGAAGCACTGATAAAAAGAGAAACCTGGATTCAGATTAACAACGCGAGCATCGTATATGCATCGATCCAAGACGGTCCGAGTTGTAATTTACAAAAGAGCATTGTAGATCCATCAAACTATGGGAAGCCGGGATTCAGACTACCGTATAGAGAGAGTATCGTAAGGAGAGAGATTCAAGAGATCACTGAAGAGAATTAATACAGAGGGGTTAATATAAAGTGCATCTAGTCAAGGGAAGCCTGCTTCATATTAACACAGAGAGTCCATCATCGTAGATCCATCGATCCAAGAGAAGCCTTGATTCTTATTAGTAATACCATAAAATGCATCATTGAGACATAAATGTATGAGGAGACAGCACCGTAGACGCAATGATTCAAGAGAAACCTGTGTTTATATTAACACAGACAGCACCGTAGACGCAATGATCCAAGAGAAGCCTGTATTCATATTAACACAGACAGCACCGTAGACGCAATGATCTAAGACATGCCTGTGTTTATATTAACACAGACAGCACCGTAGACGCAATGATCCAAGACATGCCTGTGTTTATATTAACACATTCAGCACCGTAGACGCAATGATCCAAGACATGCCTGTGTTTATATTACCACAGACAGCACCGTAGACGCAATGATCCAAGACATGCCTGTGTTTATATTAACACAGACAGCACCGTAGACGCAATGATCCAAGACATGCCTGTGTTTATATTAACACAGACAGCACCGTAGACGCAATGATCCAAGACATGCCTGTGTTTATATTAACACAGACAGCACCGTAGACGCAATGATCCAAGACATGCCTGTGTTTATATTAACACAGACAGCACCGTAGACGCAATGATCCAAGACATGCCTGTGTTTATATTAACACAGACAGCACCGTAGACGCAATGATCCAAGACATGCCTGTGTTTATATTAACACAGACAGCACCGTAGACGCAATGATCCAAGACATGCCTGTGTTTATATTAACACAGACAGCACCGTAGACGCAATGATCCAAGACAAGCCTGTGTTTATATTAACACAGACAGCACCGTAGACGCAATGATCCAAGACATGCCTGTGTTTATATTAACACAGACAGCACCGTAGACGCAATGATCCAAGACATGCCTGTATTCATATTAACACAGACAGCACCGTAGACGCAATGATCCAAGACATGCCTGTGTTTATATTAACACAGACAGCACCGTAGACGCAATGATCCAAGACAAGCCTGTATTCATATTAACACAGACAGCACCGTAGACGCAATGAGCCAAGACAAGCCTGTATTCATATTAACACATTAAAGAAAAAGGGGTCTGTAGAACTTAACAGTTAAAGAAACCAGTATTTGTTGTTTTTTTGCTCCAAAACCCATACATTTTAAAAAAAATAGAGATAGAACTGCCTTTTTCTCAAGTGTGGTGACACATGTCTTATATTATATATTCTGTAATGAATTATAGAAATTTCCCAGTTTGAGAAAATATATAACATATCCCTTCATCTACTGTGCTATCTCGCCTAGTGTGCAAGATAGCTATCTCGCCTAGTGTGCAAGATAGCACAGTAGTCAAATGTTATAAATTACGTCACGAATTGACGTCATGATATTACTCCGCGCTGTCGCCAAAGGAGTGACAGAAGAAGGAATACTTGTGTCAAAAGACGATTGGAAAGCAATTCATCACAGAATATATATTATATAGTTTAATTAACATTTTTGTCGTGATACGGAAAATAATTCACTCGTGGGAAATATTCTTGCGATATAGAAACTCGTGCGAAAACGCACTCATTTCTATATAGCAAGAATCTTTCCCACTCGGGAATTATTTCCCGTATCACTTCAACCAGGGAGTACGTTATAACGTACTCCCTGCTTCAACAATGTTAATTAAACTCTATTTATTTCATTGTATTGAAGTAAAAGATATTTACTAACAATACAGAATTGTTTTTTAAAAAACAGGTTGTTCATAGGATATACCTTTTTCCCCTCGAAATGTCTCTTTTTCCTCTAAGATCTGTCATTTTTTTCCGAGGATATACTAAACAATAAAGGTGCGATGCAAATATAACAAATCATGCATTAACCTTCAGATATACATAGAATAGGATCCAATATATATTGAGTCTGAATAAAATCAATGTATTTGTATTCGATTTTTGCTACTAATTTTCTTGTTTTTTTGTCTTAAATTAGGTTTTCTGAAATTATTCGAAATGTGCCAAAGACGGAATATGAGACATATATAAATATCTTAAAATATCTCAGAATCCAAACTGGTGACCTATTATTTTTGAAAAATGAAATTTGCTTAAGATAGACCATTCTAGCTATGTACCAAATTTTAAAAAAAATGGTTGTTCATTGGAAAAAATATGAAGAAACTGTAGGAAATGCCCTTAAAGGGACATACGGCAATTTTGAGTTCTATTCAAACATTAAAAGTTGATCCTCGATTTAGTATCCTGCGTCATTTTGACTTTAAAACTGCTTGCATATAATTAAATAAAAAATTGAGATTTCAATTTTCTTCACTATTTTACCAGTTTTTTAAATATATTATTGGTGCAATATTATAAAACGATATGACGAATATTTCGACAATAAAATATGTTTAAAAACATGTTTTACTGGGGTAAAAATGTGATAACCTGTTTATAATTACCTATTAATGTTTTAATTTTACAATATGCAAACTTTTAAGCCGAAATTAAGGTTTAATTTCATTCCCCAGCCAACCCCATTTTCGTTTCTTTGAGCAAGGGTTGGATGGGGTATGAACGTTAATACTCGGACCACGTAATGCTAAATCAACATACATAGCAGTGTATATGCATCGATGCTGTCTGCATCGATGCAGAGACGACTATTTGTATATTTAAAATTTAATAGAGATACATAAACGTAGTTTCATCCAACCAGGAGAAGACTGTGTTCAGAGTGGCACAGTATTTATTTTGCTTATGTTCTTCTTCATACAGCAACCATACTTTCACCGCAATCACAAATCAACAGTTTTGAGAGCATTGTAAATATATATAGAATGTCAAACGAGAAATTGTCATACTGATATATAAACCTAGTTGTAAATTCTGTCTTTGTTCGCTCGCTGATGAAGCTTGTTTTGTACATTCTGTCTTTGTTCGCTCGCTTATCATGCTTATAAAGCTAGTTTTGTACATTTCGGCCTTTGTTTACTCGCTGATGTATCTTTTTAATAAGCGGTGAAATTATTCTAGATTTATAAGGGTTTTGTTTAACGTCTGCGTATATCATTCTAGGAAAATCTCATCTGAACCTCATTTGGCATTTCAGATCACAGGTACGAAAATGAAATGAACAATTTGCAAAAGAGAGACACATACCCGCACTATTCAAGATAAACAATTAGACTGGAACCGGGACTAAACCAAATTATACGTATTGAAGCATCACAGTTTTTGTTTTTCTGCTAAGACAAATATATGTGATAGAGATGGGCGGGAAAATGACAGATTGTGCCGACTGTTTATAATCTTGCGCGATATCTTGACAGATGCTTTATTGGAAAGCATCTTTTGTCTACGTTAGAATGGAAAAATTATGAACGTGTATGATTTCAGTTAAAGACTGGTTGTCATATTTTAATTGTCTAGTAGACTACTGTTGTATATTAAACCGAAGACATTTACATAATTAATTGTTCGTTTAGCCTCGAACAGTGGCTACCTTAGACTCAAGAGAACAGAGTATGCATAGGGACACACACCAGAGAGCGAATCCACGTTTAGCAGAGATCCGTAGCTCTAAATCGACGTCCACTGAGCTAGACGCAGCGATATGATACATACAGGTGTCAAACCGGTGAAAATCATCCATTGAACACAATGCAATATAGGCTATATTTTGAGATCAGTCACAAGTTCCACAACATTCTTTCGCTTAAATACACTTTTATTCTGTGTTACACATTAAAACACCGATTCAGTTTTTCAACATTCGCGTCATTCATTCACACTATGCCTATTTTGAAATAAACATCTGTCAAAACCACATTCCTACGTAACCTCTGTGCTCATACTCTCCAAAGAAATAATCCTGACAAACACAGTAAAATACTTACTATTCATGACAACAGACATACTACTTTAATCTCAGGTTAGATTTAACAATGAAATAAAAACTAATCTTGGGGAAAACACATGCAAACTAGAAACTCTGGATTTCTTCAAGGAACTATTTTAGCACCCTACGACCCGGAAGTACTTCCTGACTGGTATAACACCTACAGCAGGCTGTATAGACTGCGACTGGGTACACGTACTTTCATGGTACATTTACCTTCAATCAGATTGGTGCATTATCAACAAAAGTATTTATAAATATTTACGTAGCTCACCATCAGACAATGAGTTCCCATCTGTACCCGAGAATTATTGCAAAAAGATGTCGATTTACAAAAGGTGTGATAAAAGTGTATTCTATTTTATCGAGTTAATACTAGAGAAACGCAGATGACATTAACACAGTCTAGATTGTCTAGTTTAGTTGAGCGTTTTATGAACAGATAAGCTATTCTGAAATTAAAAAAAGTAAGTACATAGGCTGGCACACGTAAGAGCAGCCAAAAAAACGACGAATATTTGAAATAGCATTAAGAGTTACTATATAAAAAAATGAAAGAACACAATGACAGCTAATTCCAGACGGACTACATTCATTGCAGTACACTAATATAATTCCAGACTGTTTGTGCTGAAATTAGCTGCGGGCAATACGTGTTGCTGACAACAAGCGTCAGTTGCGGGAAGTAACATTGAGTTATGTTGTTGTTGTTTTTGAAATAGAACAAATGCTTCATGCGAATCATACTGCATGCAGAGATAATGCGCATTGCTTTGCGATGCAACGCCGTTTAAAAGTGCGTGCTTAATGCTACATATATAAATTATATAATGGTCTTAATTTAACTTATAAAGCTGACAGTCACTCTCTATATCCGGTGTCGAGCGCGTGCATGCCTTCTTAAGAATCTGGTTGTTTAATGACAATGATACGATTCCAAAAACATAGGTGAAAATACGTTTTAAGGACAATGCAATGGTAACGTAATCATTGTGGGAAAGTGATCCGAAAATATTCTTAAAAACAACTAGATAATGTGTCCAGGGGACATAGATGCACGTTTTAGCGCTGTCATTTACATAAAATGAAAAAATCAGCCTAAATTAACTAAGTTCGAGTGAATTGGGTTTTACTGCGCACCAAAACACTTTCATTTTGTAACTGAATTAAATATATTGACATTCTCCCGAAATATGTTCTTTTTATTGTCAAGTTGTATGATTCATTCGATATAAAACATTATGAAATGAACTACTATGTGATTCCTGTTTTAGTTGCATCCGTATTTTTGAAAAAGAATAGAGAATGATGTTTTGAAGAAGATATCATCAACTATAAAAATAACTGCAATATAAATTTAAAAAAGAAAAACGCTTGTAAATTGTCGTTTAAGGTTTTTGGTAGTCTGATATGTTCATGTGTTTACGTAAGTAAATCGAATGTGCATTGAAATTCCACTTCAAACATGATAAATGTATGAAACCCTGCAGTTCACAACATCAGCAGCAGGCATAATAAAAAAATGGTGTCTTCCTGAAACCCCCACTTTTCACTTGAAACACCCACAAAAAAAAAGTGGGTGTTTTGTTTCAGGAATTTTGCTTTTTCCAATTAACACCTTCCTATAGCTATAGTCTGTTTCTTAGGATGATTTAATAAAACAACACAAGTTTTTTTATACATTTATATCATCTTTTTTTGGATAATTTAATGGATTTTATTTAATATTATAATGTTAACTTATAAAAATCTTCTTTTTTTACATTAAAACAGGCAATATTATAATTGAACATTAATAAATTAATTATAGTTTTCTTCTTTTTTTTCAGGGTTTCAGGAATATGAAAATTATAAAGTTTTTTTAATATTTTACATTTATATATATTTTCTATTGTCACAAATATCAGTTTTAAACTATAACTAATATATTTTAAAAAAAGATCAAAGAAACCTAATTAATCTTAATTAATTGATATAAACTGTTATACTTTGATATAATAATAATAATAATAATTAATTGGCAATTATGATTATTTAATATCAATATTAATTTATGGTCCTATAGGTAAAACAGACTATAGTCCGTAACCATGGGTTACATAAATTAAAAGTGGGTGTTTCAGGAATTTGAAAATTAAAAAGTGGGGGTTTCAGGAATATGAAAATTAGAAAGTGGGTGTTTCAGGAATAAACCAAAAAAAATTATATATCATTACTTTCTTATAAGAAAAGAAACACACATATATAACTTAAAATGTAGGGGAAAAATACACACATTTGCAAATAATGATGAACACAATATAATTGTTTACCAAAAATATCTTTATATGGTACGTGATAATACAGCAACAATAACTATTCGTCTTTTTGTCTTACAAAATATGAATAAATTTTATTTATTTTTTGTTAAAATCGTCTGTAAAATACGCGCAAACTGTCCTGTTATCTTTCAGTTTCTATGGAAAGCCGCAGGGGACCCTGCGATTTTAATTATCTTTTACTATATATGTATGTTTAACTGAATTATTATAACCACAATTTTTCTACGATTTCAGTAGGTTAAAATTATATTAAAATCTCTGCAGTCACACATACATTATTATTATAATCCCATCAAAATAATAACAACCTCCCTGCGATTTTATTTATAAAAACCCGTTCATACATTATTATTATAATCTGTCCAAAATAATAACAACCTCCCTACTATTTTATTTATTAAAACCCACACTTTGCCATACTAGGATCGTAATTATTGTAACCCACAGAATCCCCGGATGCTTCTGTGCGATTATCATTATTCTGAAAATCGTCGACACATTTTATTTTTAGCTGTGTCTGAGATAAATATTTTTTATAATAGTGGACACATGTTGTTTTTAGCTGTGTCAGTTATAGTTCTAAATCTCGCGAAAAATTTATAAATGGTTATGTCCGGGAGACTTGGCAAAAAGTTTGTGATTATCATTTTATGACTGTATATAATAATAACAATCAAAGTATCGAATATTTAAGGGATGGAATGGGCAGGATGTTAAAAGGAATGGGTGGACAGGCGGTTTAAGGGAGGGGTTGGATAGGAGGATTAATGGATGGGGATTGGCAAGAGGATTAAAATGAGATGATGATGGGTAGGGGGATTAATGGATGTGAATGGGCAATAGGTTTAAGGTAAGAAATGAGTGTGGGGATGGGGGTGGGGGGAGGTGGCGTGGGGGGGAGTTTAAGAAAATAAATGTGTATGTGGAGCAGGGGGGCAGGAATGAATGCGGGTGGGCAGGAAGTTTAAGAGAATAAATATATGCGTGTATGAGTGTTGGGGGCGGGGTGGGGTTGCAGGAAGCTATTGTGGCATACTCCTTTATTCCCGGGAGTAACTTGGAAAAATTAAACGAACAAAATAAAAATCCTAAACAGTTTTAAAATGCAATACAAATCAGAGTGGGCATGATGGGGTGGGGGAGAGGGGAAGGGTAAGGGTAGAAAGTTACCATTTTTGTCAGCATAAAATGTTTATATTCCTGACAATTATCGCTTAAATATATATATCGGTGGAGGACTCTCGAACCCGCTTGTGGTGCACCTACTCCCAAACCCTCCCATACTCTGCGCTTTGCACGTCGTACTATGAGTATGATGAAAACAGGCCATGCTAGGCCCCTGCCTACCCATCCCATTCGTTAAACCTCCTGCCCACCCATATCCCTTAAACCTCCTGCCCAACCCCTATTTCCTAAACCGCAGAAGATATCATTATTTTATAGGCAAACATTGTTATAACTGGCTTCTCACGAGATTTCTTATTTGTGTGTGATTATTATAATTATAATAATGTTCAACTTTGGGGGTTTTATTTTTAGGTAGGTTTTAATAATGTGAGGAACATTATAATAAATACGCCGAGTTGGTTATTATAATAACAATGGTGCATGCAGCGATTATAATAAAAAAACACGTTAGATTTTGATGCGATGATTATAATAATAAAAATGTTAAGTAAATTAGAATGTGTGGTTAAAATAATAATGTGTCTGCAGAGATTATAATTTTATTATAACCTACCGAAATCGTAGAAAAGATTATAATGTATGGTTAAAATAACAACGTTGTCTGCAGAGATTATAATTTTTAATATAACCTACCGAAATCGATTATAACAATTCAGCTAACAAATAATTATAATCGCATGGTCCCCTACGGCTTTCCATAATTATCTTAATATTGCGATAACATTCGAACTTTTAAATCACCAGTTATATTTTTGTCTTATAATGAAACATACGATCATATTTAAATTGCAAAAACGGCTTGAAACAATTATGCATTTAGTGGACTTACTTGGTTTAAGGTAAAAACTGTGCGACAATAGAAACACATACAGTTAAAGTTGGAAAATAGTTCAAAACTAATTCAAAATGTAATTTAAAGCGAACTGCGTGAACTTGGATATTATTTTTAAATCATACGTTCTAAATGACAGTTTTACATAATTAAATCACGTACTTATGATAAACACTTCCGCTGAATAATACAATCTGAAAACATATGTCTTACGTTATAAGATGAACACCTCTTGTACAACCTAACCTATCACCTAAAACGCCAAGATTTCTTATATAGCATGTGTTCATCATAATATGCTACGTTAAGTTTGAAATACATATTCGGTCTAATTCGGAGAAATGAGGTTACTGACCTACATATTGAAAATTGGACAAACTATCGTATTTCAAAATGTATCCCAAATATTGTGTAATCGATGTAAAGAAAAAATCTGAAAGAAACAACAACAAAAAATCTTATCAAAATAACGACTATTACAAAGAAATTGGCGCCATGATCCCACTCGAAACCCAGCTGTTCACTGTGATCAGCACCATATAAAAATAAGTATAAAAGTCGAACTGGAAACACTTTATATTGAATAATTACTAAACATTTTCTTAATTAACTATCATTAAAACCTTGCTTCAGAGAAACGTGAAAACAGAATAAATGCCGGCTCTGCGTGTTACCATAAGTTACGTCACTTTATCTGATTTTTTATAATGAAGTCTTAAATTGAACATTATCGTTGAATGTCTTAATTCTGTTTAATTTCATTCATCAATAAATATTGCAATATAGTGCGCGTTCATGATCATCCATAATTACCATTACGTGGTCCGAGTATTAACTTTAATACCCCATCCAGCCCCTTCTCCAAGAAGGGAAAACGGAGTTGGCTGGGATATGAAATAAAACCTTAATTTCGGCTTAAAAAGTTCACATATTGTAAAATTAAATAGATTATTTTAAGCAGGTTATCACATTTTGCAGTAAAAAATATGTTTAAACATGTTTTATTGTCGAAATATCCGTTATAACATCCTGCTAATATAAGCTTTCCCGTCGCTTAATGGAATTAAGGCGGGACCACGTAATGCTATAAAGTTCTGCTGCAACGTTTACATTATTGCATACTTCATTAAATTGAAAAACAAAAAAGTCGAGTGCAACAATTACAGACTGGGTTCGCATCGCATGTGATGTATGCGATATATCAAGAAATGATGTGATAATCAGAGAATGTTAGAAGCTTACTGAGTTTTTTAGTGAGTTTTAAACAAATATGATTGTCTGAAAAAAAAAAAGTTTGTTTCAATCATAAACAAGCACAACGATAGAACAGATCAAGCTGATCTAACATGTCTAGACAACTCCTTAACAATATAAGGAGGAGTGGTTAGTCAATATCAAATATGAAACATACGTAAACACACACGTATCACAAGTGAACTATGTTTGAGTCTCAATAAGAGTTACTTTATATGCATGCCACGTGAATCAGCGCGCCAAAACTGTAACAGTGTTGTTCTGTTTTGAAATATGTTAAATATATATCTTGTTGCAGGTGGAGGAACAGTCTCAAACTGGATGTTTGGGCGACGTTTGCATAACAGTGTATTGAACAGTCTGTGTACGATATACTACTATAGAAATAAACCCCGCCAACAATCTAGAGGTTGTAATTGATTACTCGGAAGATTTCAGTGACAAAGACAAAGCTGGAGTTTACTCTAAATAACGAGAGTTGATTTTGAATCATTACATTCGATATGCGTAAAAATACAGTCTTGTATGGACGGTATTCTAAGTAATAGGACAAAGACGGTGTTTTGATAATACACTACAAATATGCCGTTTATGACATTACTACATACAGTGGTGACATAGACAGAGCCTTGGTGTATGTGTTTTCTAGATGTGTACGACCAAGACAAAGAGGTTGCGCTTGTTTAGCTAATATTAACGCAGAGGGCATCGTACAAAAAAGATCAAAGAGAAACAAGCGTTCAAATTAGCATAAACATATATCATAAAGACATCAGTTCAAGAGAAGCCAGAGTGGTAATCAACATAAAGATGCATCATAAAGACATTGATGTATGAGAAGCCAACAGGGTTGTAATCAACATAGAGTATTGTAGAGGATTCAAATTAAGAGAAGCTTGTATTCAGATAAACATAGAGAGCATCTCAAAGACGTCGATCCAACAAAGGCCTGAGTTTTGATATCAAATAGATCATCGCAGATGCATCGATGCAAGAAACGCATGGGTTTTGATAAACATAGAGGGAATCGCATATGCATTGATTCTAAACAGAGACTATAGATAGACGTATAGTAAACAAGTCCTGTTCTAAAAAAAGCGTGTTCTAATAAACATAGAGAACATCTTAGATGCATCGCTCCAAGAGAAGCCTGTACTTCAGTTAACATAGAAAGCATTTTAGATGTATCTATCCAAGAGAAACCTGTATTTATATTAACACAGAGAACATCGCGGATGCATCTTTCCAAGAGAAACCTGTATTTATATTAACACAGAGAACATCGCGGATGCATCTATCCAAGAGAAACCTGTATTTATATTAACACAGAGAACATCGCGGATGCATCTATCCAAGAGAAACCTGTATTTATATTAACACAGAGAACACCGCGGATGCATCTATCCAAGAGAAACCTGTATTTATATTAACACAGAGAATATCGCAGATGCATCTATCCAAGAGAAACCTGTATTTATATTAACACAGAGAGTATCGCAGATGCATATATCCAAGAGAAACCTGTATTTGTATTAACACAGACAGTACCGTAGATGCATCTATAAAATAATCCTTTGTTCATAGTAACATAGAAAAACATCGTGTATACATCTAGCCAAAAGAGACACGTGTTGAAATAAACATAAAGAGTAGTGCAGAGGCATGGAGACAAGAGAAGACATAGTTCACACTTATAATTTAACATGAGATACATGGTCATGGATTCATTGAACCAAGGGAAGCCTGGGTTCAGATTAGCATATATAAATCGAACCAAGATATTCTGGTGCGTTCATTTTGTTTATTCTCTGTTTATATAGCAACCGTCTATCCACCGCCATCACAAATCAACAGTTTTGAGAGCATTGTAAATATATACTGATAAAAATAAGTTTAGCAAGTAATTTCCATGGCAAATTCATTTGCGCATATTCTAGGCTATGCGTGGTAGAGGTCATTAACAATATAATTAACATAATTAGCAGACATATGCAGGGCATTGTGTTTGAAACTATATCTGCGGGGAAAAAAATGTTTTAATCTACCTGCTTTACAGATATAATTTCGTTCTTATTTCAATTTAAAGGGAGGTAATTTCATTTTTTTTTAAGTTTGCGTCGTTATTGCATTATAATGACAAGGTTTTTGCGAAAAAATCCATTGATTTTGCGGTTTCTATAACTCGAAACTCAGAACTGTTATTTAGTGACTTTTAATCATGTTCTTTATCATACTGGTATTTTTTAAATATAAAATACGCTGTTTTAACTAAATGGGAAACTCAGATACTTACATTGAGTGAGTGAGTGAGTGAGTGAGTGAGTGAGTGAGTGAGTGAGTGAGTGAGTGAGTGAGTGAGTGAAAGAGAAGATCACCCTATATTATGCAAATGGTTTATAAAACATCACATTATAAAATATCATTCAATTTCTTTATGCTAAATGTACATAAGGACTTGCTAAACTTCTTGTTTTTCAGTAATTTTTTTTTCATCATTTGAAGAAAAGTTTTTATTTCCTCGTCATAGGTCAATTGGGGTTGAGGCCATTCCCAGTTAACCGTACATAGTTGCATACATTATTTGAAATAGGTCATAGATGACCCTTGAGCAAATCAAAATATATAACATACAGTTACTAACAGTTACGTTCAATGGCAAGAACAATGATGCAGCATATATATTATACAACAAATGATATGAATTTAAAATGTATGATTACAACTTCAACACTAATACTTTAGATTCATCAAGTGTTAGAAAACATGAGAATGAGACGTTTTGTGTACCCTTCAACATTTAGCAGTCAATTTTCCAAATGTAAAACAGTAAATGTACCTTTACAACGAGCTAATATTACTCGTCAAATAATAATTCGTTTCGTAAGTTAAACGCTTTGTAAACGTAGGATGCTAGATTCTTAATATGTGTTTTACAGTCTGATTGCAATAGAGTAATCGCTGTATACATGCTAACCATTTAAGTGAAGTAAGGTTTAAGGTGCTCTTTACTTAAATCCGAGTAAAGGCTACATTCGAATAAAAAGTGAAACTCATCTTCTGGAGTATTGCATGTTTTACATTTTCTATTTTCTCTCGGGGTTTTTATTGGATTTTTCCATCTACCAGTTTCAATTTTAAGCCTGTGTGCTGGAACTCGAGGTCTTGTTAATGCACTTCTAAACTTTTTAATATTCACTTTGTCTAAATACGACTGAAAACTAAAGTTCGAAATTGTTCGATAAAATATTGCTCGAAGTGAGTCATTGAGTCATTTAACCTCTCGTTTTAATTTTGTATATATGTATCGCGCAGTCTTTGCTTGAGTGTTGAAAGAAACACCGTTGTACCTTGCGCTAACCAAACATAATAAAACCTAAACTGCACAGTGTACGTCTGACAAGAGCAGCCCAGTTGATTTTATTTGGCCAGATGTCCAAGTCATTTAACATCTGTAAATAAACATTGTGAATATATTTTTGCTCCCTGCTGTTTAACGCTTTTAACCAGTACTAGATAATAATATATATTCGTTTTGTTTGATAATTTATCCTTCCGATTTCTCCATAAATAAAATTATTTAATATAGTGATTGCCATATATAAACCGAGTTGTACATTCTATCTTTTTTCATTCACTGATTAATCTAAATTTGTAAATGCCTTCCTATATTTGTTTCACTCGTTGTTGTATCTAGTTTATAATATATAGAAATAATACTAAATAAATGATTTGATTATCTGATATATAACGGTTCCTGTTTAACGTTTACGTCTTTCATGCTAGGGGAACCTCAAGTGGCATATCGGATCACGTGTACGGAAATATAACGCACAATTAGCAAATAAAAAAGATATCAGCCTTACTATTCAAGAGATAAAAATAGACTGGAACCATGACTAACAACATTATACATACTTCTACTATGCAACGCAGTTCGTTTTTGTCCGCTAAGACATTGGCGGGAATATGACAGATTGATCCACCTATTCATAATCTAGCTCTGTATCTTGGCAGATGCTTTATTGAAAATTGCTTTTTTCTACGCAAGAATGGGAATTTACGTACTTATGTGGTTTTAGCAAAAAAAACTGTCATATTTGAGTTGTTTACTTTTGCATATCACACCGATGAAATTTACAGAATAAATTGTAATTTAAGTCGCGATTTAGATTAAACTCGCAACAAAAGTCATAGATGTTATTAGCAACGTTTTCATTATAAAAATCAAAGCATGCATTTCGCGGTAAGTTTTTTTGAGACTAGTGTCAGATCATACACATGGCATGAAAGGAATAACATGTACACGCACCAACTTCTTTAATACGAGTAACTTTCAGTTGCAGATATTTTACTTGCGTCCGATTTGTTTAGTGTTTAGAAAGTAATAAAAACTAACAACTTCTTAAACGGTACATAAGGTCTGTTATTCTTCGAATAGTCCAGTTAAACATTGAAGTCGATATCCCAAATATTGCGCAATCGATTTCGAAGAAAAAGCTGGAAGAAGCAAACAAAAAGAAAGTTCACGAAAATAGGCTAGGAGTGGGATCATGGCTCGAAGTACTTATGTGGGATCATGGCTCGAAGTACTTATGTGGGATCATGGCTCGAAGTACTTATTAGGGATCATGGCTCGAAGTAATTATATGAGATCATGGCTCGAAGTACTTATGTGGGATCATGGCTCGAAGTACTTATGTGGGATCATGGCTCGAAGTACTTATGTGAGATCATGGCTCGAAGTACTTATGTGGGATCATGGTCCGAAGTACTTATATGGGATCATGACTTATGTACTTCGACCCATGATCCCCCTCCTAGCCATTTGATCAGCATCATATAAAATAGTTATTATATTGATAGGCTGCTCCACGGCGTTTAAATATACACGATCGCATATACTTTTTTGAATACTTCTATACATTTGAAGAGCCTTTTGTCATAAAAACGAATGTGTAAAGATATCAATTTGACAGAATCTCTCAAAGTCTCGCCGAAATCGTCCCCACACGGGGTGCGATTTCAAACTTTCGTTTTCCCCAGGCCCTGTTTCTGAATCCACGTAGCATGGCATAGCGAAAAAATCAAAAGCAGACCGGCTGAATGTCAAGGACTTGTTTAAGAAGTTCGTTCGCATTTAATATGAAACTAAGTTAATATAGGGAAATGTATTATCTTAAACATAACATAGGTACGGCACTTGTCTGTGTAAGAGTTCCTCTTGTGAAAGTGAATACATGTGTACAGTTTCATTTAAGTCCTTAAAGCAGTTTCTGAGATGTAAACTTTAAGTAAAAGGATAACCCCTTACGTGGTCCGAGTATTAACTTTCATACCCCATCCAACCCCTTCTCCAAGAAGCGAAAACGGGGTTGGCTGGGTATGAAATAAAAACCTTAATTTCGGTTTAAAAAGTTTGCATCTTGTAAAATTAAAACATTTAATAGGTACTTTTAAAGAGGTTATCGCATATTTTTCAGTAAAAAAGTGTTTTTAAACTTGATGTTTTGTCGAAATATCCGTTATAAAACTTGCTAATATAAGCTTTCCCATCGCTTAATGGAAATAAGGCGGGACAACGTAATGCGACGCCAGTTTCGAAGCAAAGTGTTCTGAAAAGGCGAACAAAAAGCAGTAAACTTAAAACACCGACATTACAAAGAGATTGAAGCAACAATAAAACTTTACACACTGTAATAGCTATTGCTATTCAATATGTCTGTATATTTGAACATGAAACTAATGGATATTTTACATAAACCTTGCAGAAGATGACATGCTACATCAAGTCATACACTTTCGTAGTTGCATTCGACTCATGTAATGCAATATTGCAATGCTTAATGGCTTGAGTTTTGATCGATGAGTTTTGGTATTTAATAACAATATGCCTTAAAGTAGCTAATCCGCCAACAACAGCCACATTTTACAACATATGTACACCGTTCCGAAACCTACTGAAAACGAGGTATATATATATAACTTACATACTTTGAGAACACAAACTCTGTAGATACATTATAAACGGCTTTAACCAGTCAGACCAACCCCCAAAACTGAAACCCACTCATAATTCATTTTACGCAAATTCAGTCACGGTTATTTTAAGAACCCTTGAATAAACCACTTTCATTCGGTACATATGCATTATTATATGACCTGAACACCATCATAGAGTTTTGATAAACGGTTTTATATTGTAATTTTGCCGTCCTTTGACGGGTTAGTTCCTTTATCACACATGTTTCTTATAGTTGCATGCTGAGATGAAGAAATGAGATATACTGTGGTTAAACGACACTGAAACCATAATAACACACCGTTGTGAATGTTAAAACAATAGTAAAAAGTCTGGGTCAAGCCCAAAATAGCACAGTGGATGCCACCAAATAGTCGTGTAATCAAATAACCGTGCTTCACAAAAAAGTACCTTAAGATGGGAAATGTTTCATTGAAACCAGTTACCTTATTCAAATAAAGCCAGAACAGCAAAATAAAGGCATCAAATAAGAGAAACTATTGCAATCATAAATATGCTAAGCAATAGGATATAAACACCGCACGATGATGTATCGGTAATAACTTAATATAACACTTAAAACAAAGAATCAACTGCATGCTATGGGATTTTTGAAACAGTATGTATGGTATGATGCGCATACATAAATGAGTTTTATTGTTTATTTGAGGTCTTGTTTACAGATAACGGCTTTTAAATACTTTTATACTTTTCAAGAGCCTTTTGTCATGAAGAAAACGATAGTCTTGATCATCTTCAACGCTTGATTGTAAATAAAAACGTCTTGACAGGTTGTGCATAAACAAATTTGAAACTGGAACCACGTGACCGTAATTATTAATTGTTTATTAAAGTATTTCTGACTATCCGCATTTAGTTCGTCGATATATAATGATGAAGTTTCCCTCTTTGTTTATATATAAATTTATTGTCTTTCTGCCTTTCTGTCTGTATATCTTGGATAGCAGGTGTTCCTGTCTCAGCCAATTATTATCGGTGTATCGGCAAAAATCAGACTTTGTTCAGGAAGACTTATCTAGACGTTTGTCTTGAAAACAAGTAGATGATCTAGACTAAGAAAACGAATATTGTAACGCTATAACTGTAAAGTAGTAAGCAAGACGAACAGCAAATGTAACATTCACGCGACAGTCAACCAAACACATGCATTCAAAACAAACGTGACGTCATGTTGTAAATAAACGTACAGATTTTTTGTTGATGCACCAGTTACACTTTTTGACTTCACTTGCTGCTTCTCATAGAATACAATTATATCAATTACCAATTAGTTATATCAATTACCAATTAGTTATATCAATTACCATATAACTATAGTTATATCAATTACCAATTAGTTATATCAATTACCAATTAGTTATATCAATTACCATATAACTATAGTTATATCAATTACCAATTAGTTATATTGAAAATAATTGTTTGAAAAGTCTGATAGAATCTCTCAAAGTCTCGCCAAATATGAAGTGCGATTTCAAACTTTCCTTTTTCCACAGGCCCTGGTTCTGAATCCACGTAGTATAGCGTAGCGAATAAATCAGAAGCAGACCCATGTCCGAGGATACCTTTCGAGAACTTGTCTATTTTATAGAAAACTAAGATGGCAAAGGGACATTTATTATCTTAAACATAACACAGTTATGGCACTTGTCTGTGTACGAGTTCCTGCTTTGAAAGCGAATACGAGTGTACAGTTTCATTTAATTCCTTAAAACAGTTTCTGAGATGTAAGCTTCACGTAAAATGTTAACCGACGCCGAAGCCGATTACGAAGCGAGTTTTCTGAAAAGCAGTAAACTTAAAACACCGACATCACAAAGGGATTAAGCAACCTTTAATACTTTACACGCTGTGTATAAATATCGAAATAGCTATTGATATTCAACATGTCTGTATATTTGAACTTGAAACGAATGGATACTTTACATCAAATTTGCAGAAGATGACATGCTAACAAATCAAATATATCGAGCAAGACTTAGTAGTTGCATTCATCTTACTGAAATATATTAGAATCGACGGGTTACCCTGTTATTTGGATCAATCAACAACATATAGAGACGAGACATGGAAACAGCCTAGTTAAACAGACCTTATATGATACGTTTAATCAAGACAGACTGGAAATATCGTCCAAAGGAAAAAACAAACATAGTTTACTAAAAGATAATACCCAGTTAGATCTGATCTTAAGGTCCTCTCCAAACACGAGTACTTGCCTTTACTCAAACTTCGCACAGCAAATCACAACTTTCTAAAAGAAACTGGACGCTGGTCAAAAAACGAAGACCTTACTAAGTCAGGAAATGCACTTATTTTCACCAGACGAATGCCATTACTTACTAGTTTGTCCCTCATCCGCTTCAAAAGAAAACAATTGCTAGAAGAATACTACTACAAACATCCTAACTGAAATGCAAACAACGCTTTGCGTCAAAATCAATAGGAACAATTCAAAACTTGAGCGTTTTCGCAAATTTTCTCCTAAAAAGCAAATAAAATATTAACTAAATACACCCACTAGTGTCCCTTTCTAACACAATCAGTCACACACATCACCACCCAAAACAAATTTATGAATGCCATTTCTGAACCTAATACGAACCGAGACAAAGTTTCCACGTGAATGCAGCCAAATTTAATACTATCGATACACACCTGCACCCAGTCAATGATAGCACACCCCTACAAACCTTCCAACCATTTCTCGTGTGACCACTCCAGTCACCGAATAGTAAATAATTTCCATTTCCCTGTATCTTTTTAATATTACGCCTTTCAACGATTACGCCTTTCAACGGTGAACGGGCCGGTCATACTGCCACAAACCAAAGATTTCCACGAACATATCCCCATTCCTGTTTTAGTTTTCACAATGAGAAGGCCCTTCAGTAGGGAACTCCTTAAATATTCTCTTCCCCGTAGTACTTATATAACTCTTTACATATTCCCTTCCCCGTAGTACTGATTTATTTATTTATTCGTTCGTTCGTTCGTTCGTTCGTTCGTTCGTTCGTTCGTGTTCGTTCGTTCGTTCGTTCGGTTCGTTCGTTCGTTCGTTCGTTCATTCATTCATTCATTTTATTTATTTATTTATTTATTTATTTATTTATTTATTTATATTTATTTATTTATTTATTTATTTATTTATTTATTTATTTATTTATTTATTTATTTATTTAATAAGAAAAAAATGCACTTCACCCCACTCTCATCCCCTCCCGTAACAAATATTAAATTCACAAATTTGATTCCGGGACAACATACACACCCTCTGTCAGGTTTCTTGGCTGTTGTTTTCTCTCTGCAGTGTGGCAGTAAACTTAAGAAATAGAACACCGTTTACTGTGAATTATCGTTTAATATATCACGGTTTGGAGTTCAATTGTAAACAATAATTTCACTCGCCCTTCGACAATAATTTGACGAGCCCGAACCGTGATATATTATAGATAATTCACCGTAAACGATGTTCTATTTCTATTCTAATACCCCTAAAATGTGAAAATAACGCACACATCTGAAATCTTTCGCATTGCTTTGCTTGTTCTCCTAACGTTGCATACGTTACAGTGCGCAATGCTTATTCTCCTACCGTTGCAAAAATTACAGTGATATATCGTTCAATATAACGAGATATTTTAAACTAGGCTATATAGTGCGGGTGTATTAGAATTAGTTATAATACAAGTCAATGCACATATATGGGCCCAGCCAGGGTAGACTGAACGCAAAACAATTTAAATACTCTATTCTACTCATTTATTTCTGTACCGAATTGTATTAAAATGTGCACAGCTTTTAAAACCGATTCATCATTAAAATAATAATAACAAAGTGAAAATGCTCTCGTATTCTACATCTAGCAATCTAATCATATCCTCACTTTTCCCTGAACGTCTATGCTTCTACCTACATCTCACGTACCCCTACCCAGTTACATATAACATCATATGTTGTGTACTATGTCTCATGTTGTTATTTCATGTATTTCATATATGTTGTAACCTGAGTGAAAAATAAAGATTATGCTATGCTATGCCATGTTATGATATGTTATGCTATATTATGCTATGCTATGCTATGCTATGTTATGCTATTTTATGTCATGGCATGTCATGTCATGTCATGTCATGTCATGGCATGTCATGTCATGTCATGCATATCATATCATATCATGTCATGTCATGTCGTGTCGTGTCGTGTCGTGTCGTGTCATATCATGTTATGACATGTCATGACATGACATGTTATGTTATGTTATGTAAATAAATACTGATAAAGGTGATCCTTTGGGAGCAACAAACACAGTTAAGAGAAACAAAGAGCAGACTCGGCTCAATTGAGTCTGTTCATTAGAAGTGATGTAGGAAGCAACACCTCTTACGCCCCCTAGCACCGGCGTTAGCGGTATTCTACTTCAAAGCCACCTATATTGGGCTCGTTGATCCCAAAGGACCAGTAAAAACACACTATTGATTCGTAGCACGGGGAGAACCAGAGCGCAATGCTTAATGTCTGGAATGACATGCTTGAGTTTTGATTGATGTGCTTCGATATTTAATAAAAAGGATGCCTTAAATGTTTTAAGTTTATATCCAATCCCACTGACATTTATTTAAATACGCAACTGTTATGGTTAGCTTGTCCCCTTAACCATATGCGCGTATACTCCGTGAGATTGTAGATAATAATGGTGGGAGACCATAATTATTATCGTTTTGATGCATCACCTTTCATCTTTGTGTGGCATTTTCTCTAAAGTCTGTCTTCAGTTTAAATAAATTGTGGTTACATATACCTTGTTTGCAAATAGTTGTTAGAGTTGTATGACTATTTTTGAAGAATGTAACAAATTACCCTAACATTATCGTATGACTATTTTGTAAATTGTAGAGGGTATATACAATAAAAGTACTTACTTTAGTACATACAAATATTTTGTTTCCATTACACAACGAGAAAAATCCGACATTCCTAAGCATGTGTCTAAGTGGGTGACCTCGTTTTCTCCCGCTGTTAACGCCGAAAAGTGGAATCGAAAAGCAGGGTTGCAGCTCGCTGACTACTACGCTTCCCGGACACTCTCGCTTAATTAAAAAGATATTTAAGAAATACAACTTTATCAAAGTAAGCTCTGATTCAAGAACTCCGTCTAAGAATCCACACTTTGACATTCCCAGTGCATTTAACCGTCTAATCGTAAATGTGTATCCCTGTTGACAAAGTGCGTGACGAGAAATCAAAAAGATAATTGAAATAGGGGAAGCGCACATCATCGTCTCAGAGTTCATTGTTTATTCGATATCGGCTCATTGTCCGATTCTGTACAACTGATGCAGTAGAAGGTTATAATCTGATTAAATATATTGTCTCAGACTATATTTGTTTCAAGAAACCCACCAAATAACGGCAAAATTACACTACAAAACCGTTTATCAAAACTCCCTCCAGGTGTTCAGGTCATATAATAATATATTTTTGCCGATTAAAGTCTACGTTTATTCACAAATTCTGAAAATACCCGTGATGGAATATGCATAAAAAAAATGGTACCTCTTAATTCGACGCTGCAGTTTTGGGGTTTGGCCTGGTTAATTAAAGTCGTTTATAGTGTGTCTATAGAGTTTAACTTCTCAAAATATGTAAGGTATATAATATACGTCTTCTTTAGTAGGTTTGAAAACGGTGTACATTTTTGTAAAATTTGGCTGTTATTGGCGTATTCAGATTACGAAATTGAAGAATTGTGCATGTGATAATATCAGAACATATTCTTATAAACTAAACATTAAAAAATGGAAACAAGTACTGCAAGTACAAAAGATGTAGGCCCGAATCGGGCCTACATCTTTTGTTGAATGGTAGAGAGGAGTAATAGGTTTTCCTACAGAAGATCAAATATTCGATCTTAGGCATAGTTCAAACCGGACGTTAAACGCAGAACACTTCAGAAAAATTACAATGTAGAGATCCAGTCCAGTAAATAGAATAGAAATAGGCTTTGCCAACTATGCCAAATAAATAGTTTCAATACATCATGTATAAACGAATGTACTGTTATGCTGTGTCCACATAACTACTGCGCTTGTGCATAAAACGAGTACTGGGCGTGCAGGGGAGAATTCAATAACCTGTTAATTATCTCCATTCTGGTCTAATCAACACTCTCAATTCATACTGTTTGAGTTTATCAATGCATTACATGCATAGGTTGCGTTTTTTCAATTTGTTCTTGTATAAACATGATCATTTCAAACATTATAGGTTGCGGTATCCTAAATATAGAATAGGCTTGGCAACGCCCCTTTCCAGGACCTGAGCCAGAAATGAAAGATCACAGAAATTAAAACACGCCAAATAAATGTTTCAAAATACATTTTCAGAGTTGTTAATTAATGAATAAATCACTTTTATTAAAATGAGAGCATTTATCTTACCAAACGTATTTTTTAAACATGAAATTGTGAGATTAACCCCCCACCTAAAAACAGGTAAATCTTTACTGCGGTTATGCATGTAAACAAATATGGCGGCCCCCATGGAAAGTTCTCTAGGGGAAACATGCTGAATTTAACTTTTAGCACATTGCTATTGGACTTACCTTGAAAATAATACGCATCTTTTTGAATTTGTATACTTAGTTTTAGGTTTAATCTTCGGATAAGCTTGCATTGTGGCCTATGGGAAAGCAACTAGTGTACTGTGAATATCGGAGTCATTAACCGGACATGAAAGCACTTCTTTTTGACATATGACCTCTAAGTGTGACCTTGACCTTGTAGCCACGGACCTGGATTTCACGCGTGACACGTCGTCTTGTTGTGGTGAGCACTTGTGCCAAGTAATTTGACAATCCGTCCAGGAATGAGTTATTGACCGGACACGATTGTATCGGGGGCATAAAATAAATAGCATGGGTTTACAGTTATATATTGAAATATACCCTGAAATAAACGGCAATAAAAAATAAAATGATCCTAATGACTGGACAAAGTATTTTGGAGAGAGCTATCAGGGGAGACAAGTCACTGGTCTTTCTTATTATAATAGTAATAATAATTTAATTTATTATCGGAGAAAATTAATTATGAATATAGATCTAATCCGAAAATTGTTTCAACATGCAATATTATGCAAAATATTTACTTTTTCTTAACTATGGGTACTTTAAACATATTATCAGGAGATGTAGAACTGAATCCGGGCCCAAGTTATGACACAAGACAATGTTTTTGAATTATGCATAAAAATATTCGTAGTATTAGGAACAAACTTGACTATATCAAAGACAACTTCGTGGATTTTGATGAAACGCATCTATCGATTGATATTGGAAACGAAATATTACATTTAGAAAATGTTGATGCTATGTTCCGTAAGGATGATACATCTCATTCTGGCGGGTTATTAATTTATATATCACCCCATTTAAGACCAAATAGGAAAACTGAATTGGAATATTTACTTCCTGAATCAATTTGGGTTAAAATTAAAGATAAAAGTAAGTATTTTCTAATATGCACACTTTATCGACCAT